>VOQZ01001660.1:0-51022 GCA_008079305.1 Phytophthora palmivora | reverse complement strand
AACACATTGACATCGGTGAGTTTTCTGTAGATTCGATACTACCAACGCATCGCGTTGGTGTATGGCGATGTAGAGGGCAGACTTGGACTGAGGGTGGAGCAAGTCGAAGATAAGCGTGTCTATTCTGCTAGTGCCGCTATGTCTGGGCTGCACGATGACCATCTTGGACTGACCTTTTGTAGAAGAGTCAAACGTAGATAGTGGTTCGTCATGGGGGTACAAACATGGGACCTATGATAATTGTAGCAGGCTGGAATAGGCAGAGCATGTACCAGCAATACATAATGCTCACTGCAAGCCATCTATTTGCCACCACCATGTAGCAATTCATGCATGCATGCAAGCTCTTCCTGCAGACCGCGCAAAGTTGCTAACTTGCACGTAATTCAGTATACGTACCATTTTTGCATCAAACTCCGTCACCATCGTTTCATTTATCACTACTGACTCGTGGAGGAAATAGACAGACTCAGGTGCCGATTTGCCGGGGACTTGTATTATGGAAACGCCATGTATGAAGCTGACATTGAATCATCACGCAGTACGTGACGCTCAAATCCCCGATTACTTCTGCGATGCGATGCGATTACAGACGGCTATTACAAAGAGTATCATCACAGTGTTAACCAGGCGTCGACAAGGTCGAGGACAGACTCGCACTTTGAAACTTCTGGTGTTGCGCCGAAATATCCTGTCAGCTATGTCACCACCAAAGCAGCGCCGTAAAGCTGCCCGATGCAGTGTGCCTGAATGCAAGAAGCAAGTACAGACCCGTCGACTATGCAAGCTCATGGAGGAGGTGTTAAATGTCGTGGACCAGACTGCAAAAAGCTAGCAAAGTAGAGGACTATGCGTCGCGCATGGAGGAGGACGTCGTTGTGCATTCGATGGATGTGTGAAACTGGCGCAGTACAAAGGTTTGTGTCTTTCTCATGGAGGCGGTCGGCGTTGCAATGTACCTGAGTGCCAAAAGTATGTACAACTTCGAGGCCACTGCAAAGCACATTTAAAGCTATTGGAAGCGAGCGGAGCAGTCAAGTCTCCAACTACAACAGCCAATCTTCTCGACGATATTCAACCAGCACTAACGAGTGCACCGTCCAAGCTTAACATTGAATTCGTGATGAATTCCCAAGGTTCGTCCACCATATATTCATGTCCAACTAATATGCACACGTCAACGCTCGAGTACCCAACCAACTTTGATGAACAATTCTTCTTCTGGGTTCCATAAGTGACTTTAATACACTCGAGCTAATGTAAAATTGACAAAAAGCAATATTATCAACAATTAGTCACTATTTCGAGGTGGCACTATCTCACAAGACTGCCTTCCGATCCATTCACAAGCAGAGACCAAGTCGTCACTATGAGCGTACGTCTGTCTAGCTTCCCTCCCTCCTTCTCTATCTAACTCATACATTTGCTATATAATCCAGGAGAAAACCACAGCGCAACCGCAAATGTCGATGGAGCAGATGCAGCAGCAGCAAATGAAGCAACAGTGAGTCTCCAACGTCCGAATCTCGTCACTAGCTCGGAATCTCAGGCTCCTTGTGCATAGGGAACAAGAGCAGATGCGCCAGTCTATGATGCAGCAGGTCATGCTGCCTGACGCCCGTGAGCGCTGTACGTGCCAGCACTGTATAATTTAATATGGAAAGCGTACGTCTGACGGCTCTGTAGTGGCGAGAATAGCGATCGTGAAGCCCGAGAAGGCCCGTGCGATCGGAGGAGATGGTGATTCAGATGGCACAGCGGGGACAATTGGCTGCTAAGATCGACGAGACAAACTCATTGATCTACTGAACCAAGTGGGCGTCACGGAGGAGAAACAACGCACGAAAGTGACGGTACGAGGATGTTGAGAACTCTTAAGGGTGGATAAGTGGACTCATTGGACTCTTGTAGATGAAGCGACGAACGTACTTTAGTGACGAAGAAGATGATGATGATGACGACTTTTAAGCGGGTTCCATGGTCATGCAGGCGATGATAGTCAGCGGGGTTTGTCCTCAATTCGAATGACATTGCTGTTACTTGCTGCTTGTGTGTTATGTGATTGCTAATAACAGGTGACAATATATCCGAGTAACTAGTAACTAGGGACTCGACAGTGGTTTGTGAAAAGAATCAGAGGCTAACATCAATATGCGTGTGGTCCATGCTGCAGTGCCTAGAAATCTACTTGGCGCGGATGCCATTATCCAAAGGTTACGTGAGGGATCATATCTGCTTCGGTTCTCTACACCACGCGCTCTAGCATTCACCGTATGCTTCGCAAAACTTGTCTAGACGACGATGCAATGCGTAGATTTGCATCGTCGTCTCCCGTTAAATCGACAAGAGTTAACTTGCAGTCTTGTAGCTTCGATGTGGCGACGTCAGCATCGACCACGAGTGTATATAATACTCTGCAACAGTCGGGGTTGGGATTGTTGTGGATGTGTTCGTGTATCTCCTCGAGCGATCCGATCCCACAAGGAAGAATACATTGTTAGTTCCAATCCACTCCTCTCCGAGTCACCCTGAAATTGAGTAAAAAGTGTTCGAGCTGCTGCAATAGTTTCCGGAACCTGGTCCAGATTTATCGGTTTTGCTGAGTCGATGGTGGCATCATGATCTTTGGCATTCACGAACCTTGTCAGTTCGTCAACCACAGTCGAAATCTTGATGCGTTTTTGTGGCTTGAACACACACATTCGTTTGACCAAGGCCCATTCATGATTCTCACAGATCGTAGGTTTTCGTGGCAGTTTACCTCGTGTAGCATGGTATCTCACCCGACAATTGTTAAGGCCCCCCATGGTAGGCAAGGCTGTTGGCTTTCTCCACGCTTCACTGCTTCAACATTCTCCACACCCGCAGTGCTTCCACGATACACATACCCAGAGAGTAAACATCAGATGCAAATGTTGGACCCGTTTGGCTTGTGCCGCTGAATTTCCGTTCGCGTCAGAGAAGCACTCTGGAGCTACCCAGTGCAGCGCAGCAGAAATTTGCGGTGGATCGTTTTCGTTTTTGCAATCGCACTCAAGCCAAAGTCAGTCACCTTCGCTTTCTTGTCACTCCCGATTACGATGTTGTTCCCCTTCAGATCTCCGTGAACTACTCCACGTGCATGAAGGTATTGAACACCTAGTGCTGCTCCAAGCAATACCGTCCAAAGTTGACCAGGACGTTTTTCGCAGATAGTCGATCATGGTCCCGTTAATGGCGTATTCGCAAACGAAAAAGGGTCTGCCAACATGACAGGCACCGAAGAGCCGAATGACATGAGGATGACTCAATCCAAACCAAATCTCGACCTCGCGACGGAACATCGCCAAAGCTTCAGTCCTTCCCATGTTGCTCCCTTCAGTACTCGATGCATCCGCTGACAAACTGTGGTTGGAGAAATCTGATGAGCCCTCACTATCTCCAATCAAGAACACTTGCTTCACCACCACATCGGAATCAGCCACTTGCCTCGGCACACCCTTCCAAACCCACCTTTACCCAACTCGCTCATTCGTCAATTATCAACTCATACCATGGGATGAACCATTCTGGTGTGAGGTTCAACAATCCGTCGACCTCAATTTTGCTTGCAATAGCATCGTATGCCGTCTTCATCATTTCAAATTGATCAGGTGTGTACTTAGTCTCTGCTTCCATCTCACGTTTCAACGTTCTCAAAAATGCCGATCGTTCTTCCTGCGACTTTAAATGGTGTATTGCAAGGAACGCGTCTGACACACTAGACACGAAAGCCTCGATGTGTTCACTGCGCTGCTGCTCCCATCGTAGTGTTCTTACTTCTGATGCAACTGCTGACTCCCAATGCTGTCAGCAGTGATTGAATGCGCCAGTGAATTGCAAATAAACTGTTAGCAGTGGCACGCGTTGATGACAGTCGCAAGATTTGGGCTTGCTCACTAGACATTTTGATCATCTTATCAAATTCGGTGAGAAGTTTGTGAAAACGTTCTAGCAGTGTTGGACGGTGGGTTGAGCTCTGCAGAAGTTCGTATACTTGTTTGAGCTCGTCGAATGCGTGGCAATACTGGTGGTCATTGTACTTGCCAATGTACTTTTCAATTTGCGTCCATAATTCTTTCGTACGACCCCATTCGTAGTCATCAAAGGTGCTTACGGGTTCGTGCTGTAGTCGACGTTTGTCGTATCTCGTGTTCAAAGCCAAACACTCTAGCTCGTACACGACAAACGAAATACTCGCGCGCTTGTCAGGATCATGGCAGCACATTCGCCACACTAAATCGTGCTTGTCACCGGGGGAACAGCTAGGACTTAAGAAATTATT
Organism: Phytophthora palmivora; assembly: GCA_008079305.1. NCBI lineage: Eukaryota > Oomycota > Peronosporomycetes > Peronosporales > Peronosporaceae > Phytophthora > Phytophthora palmivora. Next base: position 46,719 of record VOQZ01001660.1, on the reverse strand, counting down.
GTGTTAAGGAACCATGAGTTCCGGGACCGTGGCTTTTCATCTTGTGGATTCATTTCAGGAGCCCACCTCATTTTATCAAAATGCACTTGCGATTCCATGTGTCTACCCCATGGTAATGTCCTAGTCACAGCTTCAAATATGCACAATCCAAATGAATATACATCGGAAGCGGTTGACGTTGGCTCCCCTTTCAAAACTTCAGGAGATTGCCAGCGCATTGATCCCACAACACCTGATGCCGTTCGATGGGGCGTCTTCGTCGAACCACTCAAACCGAAATTTGACAGCTTCGCCAAGTCATCGTTACCAATCAAAATGTTGCTACACCGAAGGTCATCGTGAATAATTCCTCGTTCGTGAAAGTACTCGAGACCTAGTGCTGCCTCATAGAAACTTCCAAATGGTAGATTGATCCGCGGAGTTTGAACGAATGCACTCGATCAGTGACCCCTTACTTGCGTATTCACAAACGAAAAACTGTAAACTCGGGCCAGCGATGCAGGCGCCATATATCTTGATAACGTTGGGATGCCGCAACTGCTGTCACAGACGCACTTCATCCTCAAATGTCGACAGAGAGAGAAACCTCTGAATATATAACTTCACGACAGTGTCAGCATCAAGCCACGTTGCAAGATACTCACCACCAATATTTCGGTTCGAGTAGAAGCACTTGAGCATGATTTCCTTTGGCGGGATCAATAAATGCTCGCAAGGAAGAGTAGCCGTATCCGTTGTGTGAAGAGGGAGCGGTAGAAATGGTTTGAGAATATGTTGTATATCTTGATATCCTCGGTAAGCAGCCATTTGGAAAGTTGTCTCCCCAAGATGATTTCTAAAATTCACGTCAACACCAACTTGTTCAACGAGGTACCGGACGATCTCAACGGATGCATCATTAACAGCCCACATCAACGCACTGAATCCAGGTTTGGACGTTGCATCTACGTCGGCACCACAACAATTTTCAACGAGAAACTGGACGATATCTAAGTTTTTTCCGTCGACTGCCATCATCAATGCCGTGTCACCGTAGACGTTCCTAGCATTGATATCGTTGCAGTACTTCACGAGATACCGCACGACTTGAATATGACTGTTCTTAGCAGCCCACATCAATGCTGTACGTCCATAATAGTCGCTGATATTCACATCGACACCTTGTTCTTCTGCAAGATACTTCACGATATCGAGATACCCGTGTGCAGCAGCAGAAACTAATGTTGTACCTCCATCTTCCTCGTCCCCGATAATCAAGTTCGCACCACATTCAGCAAGATATCGGACGACGTCAAAGTGTCCTCCCATAACAGCCAACATGGTTGGTGTGTGTACGGAATTAAGTAGTACATCCACATTGATGCCGTGCTCAACAAAGTAGCGGACAACCTCTAGATGACCCTCTTTAGCTGCCCTACCTAACGCTTCTTCCGCATTTTTAAGTGTGAAAATTTTTTCACACGAGATCCCCCGCTCTCGCAGCTTCCACGAGCTCCATTAGTGTTAGTAAGATCTGAAATGCTCTTTCTGACAGATCTTGCTGAAGGTCGTGTTGTGAAATGCTACTGAGGCTTTATTCATTAGAAATTAATCTAGGTAGACTGTGTGCTTATAAATTCACCGTTAGCGTTCATGCTGTAGTCTTGATACCGACAGTGTCGACATAAGCCACAATAATCGTGGTGTCATCGATGACCTGCTCCTCCTTCATCCAGCGGCGATTGGCCTCCATGATCAGCAGATCCACTGCAACTTTCGGGTCTTGCTGTCCCATCGCCATCTCCATGCACTCTTCGTTCGACATGAATTCCCACAAACCGTCCGTGGCTACGATGAGACAGCGATCATTCTCGTCTAGCCATCGAGTGGTAAACTCGGGTTCCGACAATACACCTGCCGTGTGGGCAACTGCATCACCAAGCGAGCGCGACATGGCGAGACCTGGTACATCCATGTGTCCCAGCCAGACACGAGGAGGACCGTCAATACCATCGTCATACTCAACAGCGAAGACACGTCCACCGCTGGCAATAATACGAGCTTTCTCGTCTGCTCGGTCTGGCTTGTGGTCAATGGAGAGCTCCTGACTACCGAGCGCTTCGGGACCCGAAGGACCAAGTTGCTTCACGAAACCGCGAGTAATGCGCGAGTCACCGACGTTGCCAACCACTACAAGATTTTCTCGCACGACTGTCACCACTGCAGTTGTTCCACTGAATTCCGTATCAATGCTCGGATCGCGGAGAACAGTCTGTTCCACAGATTGTAGTGTATCCGCAATAGCTGTCCGTAAGCTCTCAGCATCTAGTTGAAGATCTCCTGAGCGTTCAAATTTGGCGTGTCCAAAGAGCTCCGTTGCAAATCGGTCGCGAATCGCTCCCGACACACCATCACCAGCTTCTCCATGTCCGTCAAACACACACAACAGTAACGTTTGAGTGTTTTGATCATACTTGATCACCATTGCATCTTGATTCTTCTTGCGTGGGTTGTACGGTGCATAGCCCTTCTTGGACAAGCCAGCAAAAGCGACGACTGCACACGTTCCGTCTGCCAAAGCCTGTGCACTACTGTCCACATCTTCAATGGTAGCAGCAGCCATGCCATCCACGAGCTTGTTGTCGCTCACCACGGACAACCGACGACGTTGCAGTCCGAGAGAGTGATCTCCTCCTGTCTGCGAGAGAGGAAGTTTACCTGGTGTCTTGATGGAGATACCCTTGGGCGACGCCACGTTGGTGGCCGTCGCCTCCTGTTGGCGGATCTTGGCCATCGAGCCCATCTTCTGAACCGCCGGTCGAGCTGCCATGTTGTTCGAGAGTGAAGAGCTAGTGGAGACTGAAAAGGACGCTGCAAATACCAGAGTGATCTCGACTTAGCAGTTGCTTGGACGAGATCTCGAGTTATCTACAGCTCTGTAATTATAGCAGAAGCGTTGCAACCTTTAGTGAAGGTGTGAGGGGGCGAGGCCAGTGACCAGATATGATCGAAAGGCCAATCACGACCAAGCGACTGATGTGAGTTGTTGCCGTTGCACGAGACCAAGAGCACTTCAGCCTAAGAAAAGCTCGAGGATCACAGGTTAACGACAAGAAGAATTTGGACATTTGAATTCAAACGTGTAACCTACTTCAGTACGTAGTGATAAACAGGTTTCTCGAGTAAGTATAATAAATACATTTGCTGACATTTGTCAGTGAGAAAAGATATCTGATTGAAGAGCTAACGACACTTTAATGGGGATATCAATTGAGTGACGTTAATGTAGCCATATGACGAGCATAGTGATCTTAGTCGCTATCGTCGTCGCTTTCGTCCTCGGACGATGAAAGGCTGAGCGAGATGGTGTTTGGAGCCTCTTCGTCACTATCGCTCGAATCACTGGAGCTATCACTGTCGGCGGTATCATCTTCAGCCTTTTCGCCTTCCTCCAGCTTGCGCTTCTTGCGCAAACTTTCAACGTCGTCCACCACCTCATCGTCATAAAGGGCCGCACGCTTTTCTGGCAGCTTGAACTTCTTGCGTAGGATCTCCATTGCATCGGAAGGTAGTGGGTCTCCAGTTTTCCATGACTCAGGCAGCGTAATACCATGTTCCGTGAAGAAACTCCGACCCATGTAGTGTAGCAAGGCATCGAGGGGCAGATCCACTGGGTCGCCTGGTTTCCATCCTGGCGGCATTTGTTTACGAATCTGCGCATCACTTGCTCCCAAACCAATGGGAATATTGAGCTTTTCAATAGCTTCACCGTCTCCTTCTTGCTTCACTCTCGCTGCAGTAGACGTGTACTTCTCTGGCCCTTGAGTAACGATCTCAGCGACGATACCACGACTTAACACACCCGCACGCATCATATGCTCTTGTGGTGCAGGCGGCATAAATCCAAACATTGGAAACTATAGCACCACAACAAATAGTCAACTACTAGCTACAACTCACAAAGTTACCAACGTAACTCAACGTACGCCAGGCTGCCACTCTTTCGGTGCCGAAGTCGTGCCGGCAATACGGTGTGCGTACGCAACAATGTCACGAGGGTCCAACACCACTACAGAAAGCAATAATTATTGATCAATACATACAAGACCCTCTGTATCAAATAGACTCACCATTGGACTTTTGTTTGGCATTCTGCAGCACTACGCGATGTTTCCTCAGTACATTGGCAATGTCCTCCTGGGAGTGACGCAACTGTGCTGCATACTGCACCACTTTCTGCTTCTTGTTGTCGATCTCCGCCTCAATTCGTAGCAATTCCTTCTGCGCCACCTGATGTCTTGCCACTAAAACGTGCTTATGAGACCTAATTCGTCATCTCTAGTGGCTAAATCCGCGACGTACATTTCTTCACAGCTGCCAATAAGTCACGATCCTTCTCCAACACTTTATTGAACGTCTCGTTCACTGTCCGGAGCCTCGTAGCAGTGATGGTGGAGGGGGGACTGCAGTTGTAGAGCATTGTTTTAGCACGTTTTAACGTGAGAATTACGACCACTAAACCCATGGAAATGACAGGATAATACGTACAGTGAAGCCGTGTTTAGAGACTCCAGTAGTTTAGTCACTAGGAAGCGGTGCTCGTGCAGTGCCACCTCCACTTCCTCCCGAATGCTCCCACCCATCTGCCGCATATTTGGCTCTGTCTAAGAACAGCAACTGAAATGACTTGGTTTTTCTATTGGTCTTAAATGACATTTAATTGTAAATGCTCTTAATTACTAAAATACTATATATGCAGATATAGAACAGTTCTATTGTAATAGCGTTTTTCACATACAAAGTTCTAGTGTATCTTCACTTCCACTTCGGACAACAACGTCATGAAGACAATTGGCGGAGGTTTAGCGCACTTGTTAGTGCTGGGCGTGTTCTTCCACGCCTTGTACGTGCTCAGTATCTTCGACATCTACTTCACGTCCCCTGTCGTACCTCATATCGAAAGTGTGGACTACACGGACTCTCCGCCAGCCAAGCGTGTAGTGGTCTTCGTAGCTGACGGTTGTAGAGCAGACAAGTTTTTCGAGGCGAATGCTTCGACTGAGGACAATACAGAGCTTAGAGTATCGTTTCTACGTAATATAATGAAGACTAAAGGCAGTTGGGGCGTCTCGCACACCCGCGTGCCTACAGAAAGTCGTCCTGGACACGTGGCGCTCTTCGCTGGGATGTACGAGGACGTGAGTGCTGTTACCAAGGGCTGGGCGGATAATCCCGTGGATTTTGACTCTGTTTTCAACCAGAGCAGCAGTTCCTTCCTTTTTGGGAGTCCAGACATTGTGCCGATGTTTGCTCGTCATGTGTCACAAGCACATGAAGAGCATTATTCCCATGAAGAAGATTTTGCCAAAGGAGATGCGTCTGAATTGGATGTCTGGGTCTTTCGACATTTACAGAAATTACTAAATGGAGCGAAAGAAGATACCAAGTTGTATAGGAAATTACATGATGAAGGAGTGGTGGTGTTTTGTCATTATTTAGGCATTGATTCCAATGGACATGCACATCGACCGAACTCGAAGGATTATCTGAATAATATTGCATTAGTGGATGAACTGGTGGAGAAGACACATCGCATGGTGGAGGATTTTTACGACTATGATGGACGCACAGCGTACGTGTTTACTGCTGATCATGGTATGGGACTGAAAGGAGCTCATGGAGATGGAGACCCAGCTAACACCAGAACGCCACTTGTGGTGTGGGGAGCTGGTGTTCAGGGACCTACTGTTGGTAGCAAAAGTGGAATTTTGAGGTTGACTTGCCGACGCAGTCGCGAACACAAGTACGAGCTCAGTTACAGGCACAGGAGGAGCAGGAACAAGCGGCTGTGGAAGAGTGGGGTGCACTTGGCAATCTGATGCGCAAGGACGTGATGCAGGCTGATGTTGCACCACTGATTAGTGCGTTGCTGGGACTGCCATACCCACGAAACTCGGTGGGAGTGCTGCCGTTCTCGTACCTGGCAAAGGGAGCATATCGAGCGAATGCTGTGCGTTCAAATGCTCAGCAACTGTATCTTCATGCACTGCGTAAAGAGCAGGAGAAGCGTTCACGCACTTTATTACGCTTCGTGCCGTATGGCCCATTCCGCGATCGAGTTCCCGAACTCTCGAAACAACTTGCTGAAGCATACGAGGTCAGTATTCAAAGTGGTGAAGATACTGAAGCGTACGAACAGGTCGAGGTGCTGAGTCAGGAACTGATTGAGATCTGCTTAGCGACCCTGGAGTATTTCCAGAGATATGACTGGTTTTTCCTACTCAGCGTGGTAGTCCTCGGTTATGTGGGGTGGATGTTGTTGTTGGGGTGGCCTACCTACACCCACGAGACTTTAGTTTGAAGTGGCTGCTTGGTGCTGGTGGAAAGCAGTTGGATATCAAGTTGGTCATTGTGTTGTTTGCAACTTTTGTGTACCTGGCGCTCGAGGGTTCACCGACCACCTATTATCTCTATGTGCTGTTCCCGCTAGTCTTCGGAGTATTCACCTGGAATCACGCTGACCTAATTCAGCAAGCGTGGTTGTCTGGTTCAAGCGGAAACAAATCAAAGTCCGGTTGGAAACGATGGGCCGAGATCGCACTAATCTTGCTGTGCCTAGAACTTGTAGTGTTCGGATATGAACGACGTGAGATCTTTGGTGTGCTTTTCTCGCTCCTCGCGCTGTGGCCGTTTGTTGGGAATGCAGCATGTGAATATGAGAGCCAAAAAAGAGAGTATGTGCGACTTGGACATACTGGGAGTTTCCCATTACCAAGTCGCTGTTGGGCAATCAGTTGTCTCCTCATCTCAGTGTTCCCGTATTTACCAAGTGAATATGGCGAGCACACTGCCTTGGTAAATGTTGGAGGCATTTCGACGTTGCTCTTCGCTGGCGTAGTGCTAAGTAGGATAGCGCAGCAAAAGAGTACGTCATTCCTGCTGAGTGTCTCGCCGTTGATACTGTCTTTGGTGACGTTGCACTGGACGATGCAGTATTTGGATGGTGATCGAAGCAAGCCGCCATTTCGCTCACGGTAGCAAATTGGCTGTTGTCTGGTGTACCTATCGTGATGTTGCTCGTGAGATTGCAACGAAGCAGAGGCAGCTTATCTCGTACCCTGGAAACTGGTATCGACTGTGGTGATGATGAGGTTCTCCAAGCCGAGGTTGGACGCTACGTCAGACGGCTCATCGAGGTGATGCTAGCTTTTGCACCTTCGTTCATTCTACTGAGTATTGCGTACGAGGTGCTGTTCTATGTAGTGCTTTGTGGTGTTCTGGTGAGCTGGTTACTGTTGGAGGCCCAAGCCTCTTTTATCTCTTCGATGTGGCGAGAGGTTCGACGCGCATTTGTGTTTTTGCTGCTGGTCAAAATCGCATTCTTCGGTACGGGCAACGTGGCCAGCATGAGCAGCTTTGAAATCTCGTCTACCTACCGCTTCGTTACGGTCTTTGCGCCTTTCACTATGGGCGCACTATTAGTGGGCAAGATCCTCATTCCTTTCATGGTAGTTGCCTGCACTTTTCACTTGATTTTATTGCTCCCCTCGGCTTCACCATCAGCAGATACACAGAAGTCTCGCCTCCCAGCTACGCGGTACTTTTTGTTGGTTGTGGCTATGTCGGATGTCCTCGCACTCCACTTTCTCTTCCTGGTCAAGAATGAAGGCAGTTGGAAGGAAATTGGAAATTCCATCTCAATGTTTGGTATCGTGAACGCACAGATTGTGTTCATTCCACTGCTTTTCCTCTTGGCTCGTGCTTTCGTCCGCGGTGTGACCCCAGCTCCCAGCATGACTACTCCTGACAAGAAATCCCAATAGATCAGTATTAGAGACTAGATTGTTGTCAGTTGCAATTGAAATACAGTGTCAAGCTTTATTAAAGAACGTCGAGATGCCACCTTAGTAGTTCAGCAAAACAAGCGAAGAACTATTACAAGATAACAAAACGGCATCGTTCAACGCAGCCTACGTAGGGGATTTATATGTACAAAGACTTCCTGGCCTTATACATGGCTTGCTGACCAGCTACACTGCATCAGTGTTGTTTGACCAAAGATCGAGCTAGGAAACCAGTGAATGGATCAAATTCTCACTCTCCGTTGGACGACAGATCAAAAGGGATCACACTGTCAATCGATAAATCCACCACCTGAAGTGGAGTGTATCATCCGTTTGGTTGGAACAGGAAATGTGTTGTTACGCGGCAATCTTTCTTTCACAAGCTTAATGTCCGATCAACAGAATTTTATTCGGTTGTCTGCAAATATGCCTCACAATTGAGTAGCTACGGTTTAAAGACAAGACAGTAGGCTTCGCAAAACTTTTTCAGGCGTCTTTCTAACTCGTAGCACCGCATTGTCGATTCAGTTAGAAAAATCAAGTCTAGACTCGCCTTTTTCAGCCTCAACGTCGCCTCATAAGCCTCGACCACCAACGAGCAGTACATCGTCTGACATTTGGCGCTGTGACTGTCGCTAATCTGCCCATGTACATGCTCAAAATGCTCCCATAGAGAAGAGTAAAGTGAAAACTCTAAGCCGCTTCGAATGATCACGTTCCTCCACTTAGCTAGCTTTTTTTGTGCTTTCGTAACAATTTTCGAAACGGAATCAAGACGAACCTTGAAATCTACAGACTGTCGGCGAACAATCGGAATCTTCGTCAATTTCTGCCCCCAACCATGTACTTTTGATGAGCTGTCGATATGTTGGTCAATTTCTGCCACCAGCATCTTCAATTCGTCGACGACAGTCGAAATCTTGATGCGTTTTTGTGGCTTGAACACACACATTCGATTGACCAAGTCCCATTCATGATTCTCACAGATCGTAGGTTTTTGTGGTAGTTTACCCCGTGTAGCATGGTATCTCACCATACAATTGTTAAGGCTCCCCCATGGTAGGCAAGGCTGTTGGCTTTCTCCACGCTTCACTGCTTCAACATTCTCCACAACCCGCAGTGCTTCCACGATACACATACCTAGAGAGTAAACATCAGATGCAAATGTTGGACCCGTTTTGGCTTGTGGCGCTGAATTTCCGTTCGAACCAGAGAAGCACTCTGGAGCTACCCAGTGCAGCGCAGCAGAAATTTGCGGTGGATCGTTTTCGTTTTTTGCAATCGCACTCAAGCCAAAGTCAGTCACCTTCGCTTTCTTGTCACTCCCGATTACGATGTTGTTCCCCTTCAGATCTCCGTGAACTACTCCACGTGCATGAAGATATTGAACACCTAGTGCTGCTCCAAGCAATACCGTCCAAAGTTGATCAGGACGTTTTCGTAGATAGTCGATCATGGTCCCGTTGGTGGCGTATTCGCAAACGAAGAAGGGTCTGCCAACATGACAGGCACCGAAGAGCCGAATGACATGAGGGTGACCCAATCCAAACCAAATCTCGACCTCGTGACGAAACATCGCCAATGCTTCAACCCTTTTCGTGTTGCTTGCTTGGATAGTCGGTGTCCTTAGCGACGCTGACCAACTGGAGTAGGAGTAGTCCGATAAACCTTTCTTATCTCCAATCAAGAGCACTTGCTTCACCACCACATCGGAGTCCAGCCACTTGCCTCGGCACACACTTCCAAACCCACCCTTACCCAATTCGCTCCCCTCATCAATTATCAACTCATACCAGGGAATAAACCATTCTGGTGTGAGATTCAACAAATCGTCGGTCCCAATTTTTGATACTATAGTGTCGTACGTTGTCTTCATCGTTTTAGGTTGATTGGCGGTGTGCTTCGATTGAAAATGCTCCATTTCTGTTTTCAGTACATTTAGAAATGCCGAACGCTCCTCCACTGTCTTCAGATCCTTCAGTAGAAGGTAAGCATCCGACACTCCTGACACAAAAAATTTGGTCTGATCATTACGATGTTGCTGCCATTGCTCTTTTCGCCAAGTCAGAGTATCCGTTGAGCCCTGCAATGTTTTTAAGAGGGCCTCAATTCGCCAATGCAACGCGTAAAAACTTGTGGTAGTTGCGCGCGAGGACGGTAGTCTTACGATTCGGGCTTGTTCAGGCGACATCTTTATGGTCTGATAAAACTCAGTGAGGAGTGCATAAAACTTTGCTAACAAAGTCTGATGAGTTGAACCCTTCAGATTCTTGTGCACGCTGGTGAGCTCATCAAATACTCGGCAATACTCTTCATTGCCACAAGTATCCATGTATCCTTGCACTTTCCGCCACACTTCATTCATTTTGTCTATCTTGTATCCATCAAAGGAGACCAAGTTCTGAGCTTCAGAACCACTGACATTCTTCATGTACAACCGCTCGAGTTCGTACACGACGGAAAAGAGACTCGGGCGGTCATTCGGGTCCTGACAACACATTCGCCATACTAAGTCACGTGCGTCACCAGGTGAACAGCGAGGCTCACCATATCTATTTTTCTGTGGATCCCATCGTGCTTTATATTCGTGAACCAAATTCGAGGTATCACCATACCACGGCACCTTCGTCGTTGCAGCTTCCAAAATGCACATTCCCAGAGAGTACACATCCGAAGCAGATGATGGTTGTTCACCTTTCATGACCTCGGGAGATTGCCAACGAATTGACCCCCTAACGCTATAATCGGACCTATCTTTTGAATCGCGCAACCTGAAATTGGACAGCTTTGCTAATCCATCACTCCCAATTAAAATGTTACGGCATCGAAGGTCTCCATGAATTACACCTCGCTCGTGAAGGTATTCAAGACCTAGCGCAGCACCATGCAGGAATTTCCAAGCAATCGAAATGCCATAAATATCTGATTTCAACTCGAGGAACTCGATTAGGGAGCCCTTGCTTGTATACTCGTAAATAAAAAACTGCAAACGCGAACCAGCAGTGCACGCTCCATACATCTTAATAACATTGGGATGCCTCAATTTTTGCCAAAGATTCACTTCCTCTTCGAATACTGCGTAGTATGCGTCTGGGATATAAAGTTTCACGGCAGCATCAGCATCTAGCCATTTGGCGCGATATTCACCCACGGTATTTCTAATGTGGCTTAGATCAATGAGAGCGACTTCAGATGGAGGGATCAAGCCGTAAGATCGTTCTGAATTGCGCTTGTTAATGAGATACTGCACGACATCAATGCGTTTCCTCATAACAGCTTTCATCAGTGCTGTATTTCCATCATTATCAGCGACGTTCATATCTGCACCGTGTTGTTCAACGAGAACACGTACAATTTCAAGATGACCCCTTTCAGTCGCCCATATCAACGCTGTTGTTCCACCATTGTTCTTTGCATTGACGATTGGATTGCGACCTTCAGCTAGACATCGAACAACATCAGTATAACCTTCTTTAGCAGCTAGCATGAGAGCTGTGTTTCCATTGCCATCCCTGATGTTCATGTCTGTGCCACCTCGGCCAGCTAGATATCGAACAACCTCGATATAACCTCTTTCAGCAGCCAGCATAAGAGCTGTCTTTCCATTGTCATCCCTGGCGTTTACGTCTGCATCACCTTCGCCAACGAGATATTGGACAGCTTCCAAGTAATCTTCTTTAGCAGCTAGCATGAGCGCTGTAGTACCGTAGAGATTGCGAAAATTTACGCCTGTATCACACTGATTCGCGATACATCGCATGAGGTCGATATCTGTCCGTTTTAAAGCTAGCATGAGTGCCGTGAATTCGTGTTCGTTGGTTGCACTGATATCGGCTCCTCGTTGAATTAGATAACGAGCAATATCGACACGATGTTTTCTCACTGCCTTCATCAGAGCTGTTTCTCGACGGATATTCACAGCATTCACATCTGCATGACCATATTCAACAACACACCGAACTATTTCCATGCAACCTTTTTCAGCAGCCCTCAACAGTGCTGTGTATCCACGTTCATCCTTAATATTTGTGTCGGCACCAGATACCACAAGAAACTGGACGATATCATCTCTCTGGAGGAGTGTAGCCTTTATCAATGCCGTACGTCCTGCACTATCTGTGATATTAAGATCGATGCCATATTCTGTGAGAATCTGAACGGAATCGAGGTATCCACCCTCAACTGCCCACATCAATGCTGTGTCTCCGCTTTTACTCGTAGTGTTCATGTCCACATTGTATTTAACGATGCATCTGACGACGTCAGTGTGCCCTCCCCCAGAAGCCCACATCAGAGCTGTGACGCCGTTATTATCTACAATGCTCATAGACGCATTTTGATCAGCTAGATGTCGGACGATATCAATATATCCGCTTCTAACAGCCCGCATTAGCGCTGTTTATCCGTCATTATCGGTAGCATCCACATCCACGGCGCCTTCAGTAAGATGCTGGACAACATCTAGTTTTCCACTAGAAGCAGCGATCATCAAAGCGTTACTCCCTTCTTCATTTGTGATGGTTAAATCTGCACCAATCTCAACGAGATACTGAACGACACCAACATGTCCCGATGCAGCAGCCTTCATCAATGCTGTCTCTCTACGACTATTCCTGGCATTAGCATCCACATTGCATTCTCCAACGAGGAACTGGATCATCTCAATATTTCTTTCGTTAGCAGCTTCAATCAGTTTGATTGCCGAGTTGAAATTGATGATCGCACCGCATTCCATGAGATACCTAGCCACGTCGATATGATTGTTTTCGACTGCCTCGAGTAACGCTTGCGTCTTTGCACCCGTTGGAAACGCGTATTGTTCGGACAGATAGCGGACTATTTCCACGTGTCCATTATGAGCGGCCAAGGTTAGTACTGTTTCTCCGACATTGTTCGTTGCCCTCAAATCTGCGCTGCGTAATTCAGCAAGATATTGAACAACCTCAATGTCCCCTCTTTCTGCGGACCTCATTAGATTTGTATTACCGAATGCATCGGTATAACCAAATTTTTGAGCAAGACGGCGCACTAGATTTAAGTTTCCTCGTGCAACAGCAAGTAAAACTTCATAATGTTCGTGTTCACCTCCCCTGTCGAGCTTGTTCCCCATTTTAACGCACAACACACGTCGGTACTAGTCAGATATTGAGATTCAAATTGATCTAAACGATCTTGAGCAGTGTCCAATGGGCAACGACTTCATCATTAATGCCACAGTGGCACTGAAGTAAATCATCATGTGCCACAGCTCCTATTCATATTCAACGGGATAAAGGTTCGCTTAGTCTGAGTTGGTCATGAGAATAAGTGCCCCCCGGAAACTACACACCATCACAACTACTAACAATGCGCATCAATGATGCCACTTCACTAAGGCCAAATTATTTTTAAAAGTGTAACAGATACAGGTATTCCTTAATAAGATGAAGTAGCGTAGAATCGCAGTTCGGAAGAACTGTCGTTTGGGGCTGTTTTTGGATGCCATCAAACGACATTCGCGTCACATACGCTAAAGGAACGACATTCCCGCTACATCTACTAATGCTCTGCCAGTGGATGTCATGGAACGACATTCATGCCTACACCTCACCCCTACTACAGCGGACTGTTTTTTAATGAACATACTCATGAATAGCTTAATCATCGCAGGTGCTGATTGGTGGTTGAATCGCGTGATCTTCACCGTGCAGCTTCTTGGCCTGTTCACTTAATACGTATGTAATAGCAATACATCTTTAGTATAGATGTTAATAATTGCATTATCTACCGATACTAATACATTCTTTGGGATAGACGCCAGTCTTCGAACTGCGAACCCCCCGGGTTAACTACCCGGGCCCCCTAATTCTCGTAAAACTCTTCAATCAAAAACCACCCAGAGCGCAGTTGCAAATTCGTAGGCTGTCAGGGTCTTCATATCCGCGTTGCAGAGCGTATTATGGTCAGTTTATGTCATGATGACCGTTACGACGCTTGCCAGAGTCTACCGTGTTACTTATCCTGGTTCACTTCATTGTTATATGAGATAGTTGCTTGTGGAGCGGGATCTGGTCGTCCTTGATGACTATAATAGGTTACCCTCGCATTCGGTCATGAATCCGCAAAATTTACGAAGCAGCGCGTAAAAACATTTCCACGCGTTGGTAAAAAGAAAGCGACTTAGCTTCACACGTTGGAATGCGTTGCAACGTGATCATTGCCGACACTGGACACATGAACTTCATGTGTAGCCGCATTATCCATAGCACACCCCGTGCAGCCCTCGGTGTGTTTGAAATACAACCAACAGACTGCAATTGTGTCCGTCAAACCATCAGCAATCTATTATTCGTTTCAACGAATTTTACATTTAGTCGAGTTCGTGAATATTGGTGTAGAGAACATAGCTACACTAAAGATTCTCGTAAAATTCTTCAATCACAAACCATCCAGAACGCGTGAGGTGTAGCTTGAATGTCGTTCCATGACATCCACTGGCGGGGTATTAATAAATGTAGCGGGAATGTCGTTCCTTTAACGTATGTGACGCGAATGTCGTTCGATGACATCCAAATTCAGCCCCAAACGACAGTTCTTCCGAACTGCGAATCTTTAGTGTAGCTATTTTCTCGCCAATTCGTAGAAACAAATAATAGATTGCTGATGGGTTAGAACGAAGTCGTAGTCTATCCATCGAGTGTGGCGCTGCCCTTGCTGGGAGAAACTCAAAACCAGTTTTACGAAGTTCTTCTTGTTCCTATCATGATTCACCAGAAGATTAATAATCTTAAAGCAGTGAAAAAATATCGGACTGGTGAGTCGCAAGATCGGGGGCTCGAGCGGCTTCGGAAAGCAAGAGAATACAAACAACGAGTGCGGCACAGCGAAGAAGCCGTAACTGATTTATTGCTAGAACCCGTAACAGATGCTGTCCAGCAAGAGGTATTACGACGACTTCGTGTTTCCCTTGGCGCAGAACGATTAGATGAGTGTGTGTGTGCAGTCTGTGACCGTTGGGTACTTCGGCACAAGGCTGTTGTAATAGAGCGAATAAGAGAGACTTTGAATCCGGAGTTTGAAGCCAAAAAGTACAATAAAAAGTGGGTGCGAACTTAGCACCGCGCGTCTGGGACATTTTGAACTGCAAAATCCCAAATTGCTGCAGTGCAAAGTACGGATTCGATTCATTCATTTTGACGCAAAATGCAGCCGGAAAGGGCGGGAAAAGGCGCGTCACCGCGGCGCGTCACACGGGGTGAGAGCGGAATGAGCTTGAGCACTACAACGGAATTGCTCCAGACAAGGCGTGCGCGGTGCTTCACCTCCTGTGGTCATGGCAGACAGAGTCAGTCAGCTCAACAGGCTGAGATACCTTCTCGGAGACTCCGACGATGAAGCTGAAGAACACAAGACGGAGGACTGTAGCCCTGAACCTGCATCAAATTCAAGACCACGGAGTGTAGCTTCTGCTTTTGTCCCCACACTCTCTGGTCTCCGAGGAAGACTCCCCCCACAGCGGACACTTGGACAAGGGTTACGCTCAGCAAGTAGCCTTCAACACTGAGGCTCCGCACCTTATCGTATCAAAATGTAGTGTGTTTGTAGGACATCAAATTCAAATTTATCGCGCTTCCATTTTGAACTGCAATTTGGGTGCGAACCTTGAGTCTACCGAGAAAAGTCGCCGCCCCCGGAAAGGCGCGAGTAAAGTGCGATTCAAAACTGCCTTCAAATTCAGGACTCAACTCTCTCTTATTCGCTGTAATGCCTACTAGTGACAATTCCGGCATGAACGAGTTACGCTCACTCTTGAGCCCAACCGGCTTGGACTTACCGCTGGAACTTCTGCGTCAATATGATTGTAGTCACCTTGACTTGGCGCTACAGGGTATGATGCTTTCTCCGAAAGGAATACATACGACGCAAGAGTGTGGGTATACACACTTACGCTTATGCAGCGAATGTAACGGACAGATTCGCAAACGATGTCTTCCAAAATTTTCGATTAGGAACAGTTTTTTTATTGGTGAAATGTCAAGTGATATCACCGCTATAAACCCACAATTGTGGAGCGCATGATGACACAATTAATAACGGTTGTCAGGTTATGCGTGGTGGGTTGCATCGCTCTATCCGATCTCATTGTATGGCGTCCGATGCTACACCTGGACCACCGTCTACGTTGCTACCAATTTCCCTGGATAAACTCAGTGCGTACGGGTTGTGGTAGCAGGGTCGATCACTGATGACCAAATTGCTACTATCCGGAGGCTTCACGCCGTTCGAGGTGATGTGGTACAAGCCTTACTTCAGTTCTATAAAGCTCATAACTATATCTACTCGGGCGTGCAAGTAGAAACAGGGAATCATTTAGACACGCATGTTGCTGATTCGGTTATTGACTTTACTACGTCGGTACCTTCTTCAGTCGTTGAGGCTGTTGATGATGACCAGGCCCGTGTTGGAGCAGAAAATGACTTGGAACTGGAGAACGAAAGTGAAGTGATAGAAGAACTGTGGTATTTGTCAAGGAATCAGTTCCATCTAGCAACCGTGAGCCCGTCACAGAACTACCGACGGCGAATAAGTCTGCGGATCGCCGTTTTCTCATTCGCAACTCGTCGAAATTTGCTTGTGACAGCGATGGTAGTATCTATGCAAAGATGTTTCCGCACTTGTTCCCTTATGGGCGTGGACATCCAGGTGAAGAACGCTTGGTGCCTGTTTCTTATGACGGATGCATTAAGTATTACACTATGCACAGTTCGAGGCGTTTTGCAGAAGATGATACGTTTTTGTTGGTCACATTTGACAGATTATCAACTCAGAAAATGTCCACTTGGATCTCGCTCACATGTAAGCGTTACCCAGACATGTTCAGTGATTGAGATACAATTACTCACGAACAACATTCAGTGGCTCTTCACAAAAATGAGCTGCATCAATAGGGACGACTATCATCAAACTTGGATGTTCATTCTCCTGTAGAATGATTTCTTAGGAGTGTCGAAATAGGGACAGGTTCGCTTTGGGGAAGCAACTTGGACCGGCAACGCTGCCGAAGAGAAGCATTCTCGTACCAAACAATGTTTGGACAGCCCGCTCTGTTTGTGACAATAACACCCAATGTTGGGAATTCCTTTGCGATGGCTCAATACACTGGAATAACTTCGGTGGATACGATATTTGACTGTCTTCAGGCAGATCTCCCCTCGATAGCCGCTTTACGGATGAGAAATGATGCGGCTTTGGCTCGACTTTTTATAAGATACATTGATGCCTTCATTGAAGATGTTCTTGCAGTAGACAAGAAAACAGAGAAATGTAAAGATTATCCAGGTTTGTTTGGACATGTTCAGGCTTATTACGGCATGGTCGAGACGCAAGGTTGGGGAACCCTACATGCTCATTTCATCATTTGGTTGCGCAATGGTCCCCGCAACAGTACTGAGTTTGAAAGATTAACCGGAGGTGAAGCTTCACGACAGCAATTAATACGGTCTATTGTAGCTTATTCGTCCAGTGTTGTTAGTAACACATTACCCCTCTCCGTAGAAGCTCATGCTTGCCCAGTGTGTGGATCGTTTTTCGAGATGCTGGAGGCTCTTCCAATACCTTCCACCGCTTTCATGGGCAAGGAAAACAACGAGAAACAACAGGAACCTCTACTTGTGAAATGCGGTGTTTGTCATACTGGATTTAGTTCTCAGTAAGTACTGCGAGCAGTGTAGCTAGAAAATCGACCTTCGTCATGGCCGCCTCGCATTACCAAAATGTCACCAGAACATATGGTACGCCGCGCATTAGTCGAAGCATGCTCCCGCTATGATTTTGCGCATTCCCTCCGTGTAATCAAGCAACGGGAGTACTTTCGTGACATCCTGGAAACCTGCCATAGCGCGCAGATTATCTCCGGCTCCCTTCGCGATGATAAGCTCTTACGGGTCATTGAAATGCTTCCACCAATGGACGATGATAACCGATTGAATTCCCACGATTTTCGCTTCATGGTGCCAGCGCTGGTCCTATTAGTAAACGAACACAGGTGGTCACACACTGGAAGTTGTTTTAAGAACTCGAGAGCTACTTCGAGTGCAGGCGTTTGCAGATACTATATTCCTCGTAAGCAAAATCCATGTACGACTTTTGAACGCCATGGAGTTGAATTGCGCCGCAAACCTGCACATGAGTACATTAATGATTTCAACGCGGTACTAATGGCTACATTCAAATCAAACCACGACATTCAGATTCTACTAAGAGGGAGAGATGTCGCAAATCGTATTATTACTGCTGTAAATACGTTACAAAAGATCAGAATTACATCGATTCTGTTGCTGCGGTAGCGCTTGCTGCCTTCAGACGACGAGAAGAGAAAGAGTACATGCAAGTACATTCTGGAGGGTCACGTTCGACCCCTATACAGGCCAGCAGAAAGAGCGTTGCTGCGCCGGCGTACAGCTTAACTAACCGGCAAGAAATGTCGGGGCCGATGGTTGTTTTTTACATTGAACGTGAATCATGCTCATATTCGAACTTTCGCTGTGAAAACCTTAAACTCAATATCGTGCTCGCACAACTTCTGGGTGTAGAAGGTTGCCCATGCGACTTGGTGGAGACAGAAGACACAAATGTGTTGCGGCACGGTAGGGCATCTGTGTTTTGTTCTGTGACAGCACTTGATGATTACATTTTTCGCCCTCCAAACAGGAAGATATCAATCTTTTCAAGTTCACTATGAAGTGTTTTCGGCGTAAAAGGACGCCTGCTACACCTGAAGACGTGTTATTCCTTCACGGCCATCCACTTTTCGACACCTGCTGTCTTGACATCCACTCGCGCGATGTGGTACCCGTGATACATGGTCCAAGGATGCCCTATGTAGATAATAACTCGCCTGACGATACCAGAGCTCTTCGATCTAAAATTTCCCTGATACGTTTTAAGCCATTTCGCAGTTTAAGGGACCTGATACATATTGCTAACCCGACTGATTTTGATTGGATAAATGCGTACAAATTATGGGAAGCAAAGCGAACCACTTTTGACCGAAAGATTATGACCAACATGGATGACTACTTTGTAGGTAGAGTTAAAGCTAAAGCTGACCCAACTTGACTAGGGACGGATGAAAATATCGATGATGATTCTGATGGTTCCTTTGACGACTCTGAAACGCTATGTCAATTTCAAGATACTATGTGTGAAGATGACATGTGTAATCTCGGATACGAAACGGATGGTTCTGATTGGTTCGGCTATGATGGTGAACATGGGCCACAGGAAACTGCACAGCTCAATCCCGTTCATTACCCTAGTTTCCGAATGGCTTCTGGTTGATCTAAAATGGCTGTCGAGATCACCACGCAAAATCAAATGCTTTCGAATGTCGCGTCGCGTGCTGCTTCACCATTTGCGCAACTAACCAGCTTCAAATCGTTTCCACACATGGCGTTGGAGTCTTCACGTTTTCCCCTCGTTGGTTTTCTCAAACAATGGGTCAAAGATAACAGTACCGATAACAAATTAATTGCTGAGGTCGGCGAAAATGACTCGTCGAATTGGCCAACTCAAGTGGTTGAGCTGATTCGTGATGCGTTGCAACCTGAAAACATGTTGTGGAGCTCCGACGAGGATGCCCGCCTGAGTGGGAATCAATTTCCGACTTTGGCAGCTGTATCTAAAGAGTTTCCCTCTTATCCGCTTCAGCACGTGGCATTCTGCAAGATTGGAAAGTCGTTGTTAACGCGGTGGCTAAAAACCCACCCGAGTCAATCAGACTATCAAGGATCAAATTTCGAACATCAGCTCTCTCGCGATCAACTTCTTTTCTTTTTGGGTGGGGCTGGTGGAACGGGGAAAAGTCGTATAATAGATTCAGTGACAAGACTATGTGGTGGGTGGAAGAGAGACACTTGTGTATTGAAAACAGGTTTAACAGGAAAGGCTGTTACGTTATTTCAAGGAAGAACATTGGCAAGCTTTATACTTTCGTTGGAGCGATCCAAGACTGCACATTTTCTTAGCGTTGATATCTTTGTCATCGACGAAGTTTCAATGCTCACAAAACCCGACTGGTTAAAATTAGATAGATTGCTCCGCCGATATAAACGAGTTCCAGGTGTGCCATTTGGCGGGATTCACATCGTACTTGTTGGTGATTTTCCCAGTTGCCTCCTGTTGGAGCAGATCCGATCTATCTTGACCCTCGCGACAGAGCCATGTGGCGAAGTGGGTGAACACTTTACCGCCCAAAGTATAGCGCGCCCGAAAAGTGGGGGGGTTGGTCCTTAGAGAAGAACCGACTTTTCGGGTAGTACAGGTCCTGGATCAAGTACTAGACTCGATCCAGGTTGGCGTGTGACCTTGTGCAATCCCTATAGGTGTCGATTAATTCGGCGGACCTGGTTTCACCGGGTATTTGTATTCCTAAGATAGACACACAGAAAATGTAAGAACTTCCAGGTCATACGTATCCTGGGGGTCCTGAATGTGGGTTGAGAGATCACGAGTAAAGACCTTCTTCCCAAAAGATAACCTAAAATAATACAGAGTTTGAATATACAATATGCAGCCTGTCAGTTAGTTAGCACGCCCGAATACAGGTAAATTTCGGGGTGCCCTACGCGCACCACCCTCGAAATGCTCGAGGGAAACAATAGAATGTCTTTCCTAAACACACAGTAATCAACAGTCAAATCCTAGGGGTGATCACTACCAAACCTCCTAAGATCGCAGGGAAATGAATATGAAATGCAAGGGGCACTCGGAGTGTCCACTAGCAACTTAGCAAATAAAATAACTGGATCACTCCGAGTGTTCAAGCCCACTGGTCCCCAAGTTAATTCGACTTGAATGTGTCGAGAGTTATTACGCGGTTAGCGCAGCCTTGGCCGTCCTCACTCTGGGGCCCTCCTAATTTGAGCGGTCCTCCAGGTAGTCCTTCCTCGACGAGATGTATAGGGTAACACGGTGACCTCCCTTGGTCGCCTGTGTTCCGAGGGACGCTTGTACTTCACAACGCAACCAAACTCGAAGACACTTGTGCTTCACGACACAAATCAAACACTGTTTAAAATTATCTCCTACCTCTTTGGGCATTCTAAATTCTTCTTCAATCTTGGTAGTCTTGGTACTTCTTTGGCGGTCTTCCTTTACTTCGTGAGGTCACACTCGGGTAGACTTGGTCTCATTATACTTGGAATGTCACGTCGAACTTGGATCTGCATACACTCATCAGCGATGTCTCGGCTCTTCTGAGATCGGCAGCGCTGGTCTTGTTCTTGCACGGCGTAATCATCTGATTGCGATACTCTTGGGTCGCACTGTCTTGACTCTGCTTGAATGTCAGTAAACTGACTTCCGGACTGAACTTATCATCGACAACTTGATCTTCGATCTTGTTCTTCGACAGTCGCTTGGTCATTCAGGATGTATTGTCATTCGGGATGTACATTCGGGGTACACGGCATATCTTCAGATGGAGTCTTCATATCCGGTAGGCGATCGAACTTTCAGGATGAGGGAGACTGTCTTGGGGTTTACATGTGTAGGTAGGGTCGTAATTGTGGAAACCTTGGTGTTTTCAGGGTGTTTTGGGTGATGTTCGGCTCCGTCAAGGTAGGCTGCTCCTCGGGATACGTTCTCCGAGGGCACTTGCTTCCTTCTTGTGGATACCTGCCGTCAAGGAGTCGGCGGTCGGACTGAGCGTCGTAATTGCATCTTGAATGTGGTACCCATTCAGGGCGTACGCTTCCAACCTGTGAGCCTCTCCGTAACCGAACATCTGCATCCCCAAAGTCCAAACCATCAATTCGCCCAGGAGTCCCACTCAATACCCATCTCGAAAACCATCATCTCTTGTCCGAATCAGTGTGCGGGTTGTCCCGGCTGGGCAGCTGCGGGTGTGCCTAGAAAATTCAGAGGCACATCGTCACAGCCAAGTATTCTACTACTGATATCGAGGGGTTCTTTCTCTGGCAACGCTTTAAGACTGTAATAGCGTTGGAACAAACTGTTCGTTTTCGCGACAATCCCGAATGGGGAGATGGTTGTACAGCTGCTCGCTTGGGGAATTGGTCACAAGAATTTATCGATCTGATTAATTCGCGCCAAATCGGTAGAGATGGTGTCAACAACTGGAGTGCAGATACAGTCTTTGTCACACCTGATAATGCAACGCGCACCGCAATCAACAATGAATTTGTAAAAGAGACAGCAAAGCGGCTTGCCCCAGGAAACTATCCTGTGCGTCTAGTGGTCAATTTTAAGGATGCTCTATCCGGTCTGAGTCGTCAAGACGTAGAACTCATAATGGGGTTACCGGATACTCGATTTGGTCGAATGGCCCTTTTCATCGACCTCATTGAAGGAATGCCTATCCAGATGACACAACACGTACGCCCAACAAAGGGAGCCGCAAACGGAACACTTGGTTATCTTGAACATCTAGCTTTCTCTCCGGATACCAAGTTTAAACTAATCCGGGATAGCAAAACGGATGTTGTTCTCCAAATACCAAATAAGCCACCTTTATACGCCATGCTGCGACTTGATAAAGGCCCAAACGCACTTGGATTCGACCATACTGCTGACGCTGCATTGTTTCCTGTGTTTTATGACTCCCAAGCCTATTCCAAAGCCTCCGTCTCTCTACCCCAGTCACCTACTGGAGAATCAAGGTCTCTATCTGTAAAACTGCAACAGCTTCCTATAGTTTCCGCTGTCGGTTCAACGATATACAAAGTGCAAGAAGAGACACTTCGCTCTATGGTTGTTGTGGAATGGAAGTCGCCTATTGGTATTGTAAACAAACCCCAGCAGTCATACCTTCTCGTTTCTCGGGTCCCGCACCGCATTTGCCACACTTACCCCATTTACACCGGCTTTAGCTCGATGGTCACGCCCTCCCCCTGCTGCTCTCCGAGAAGAAATTCGTTTGCAACAACTATCGAAGCTCACTCTACAGCTATTCGAACAGGAAATCGCGCTATAAATCGACGTATATAATTGATCTTTAGTAATTCCGCTTTAGTTGCTAATTTTCAAACAATGGGCACACACAAGACTCGGATTCCCTTTGTCAAAACATTGCACGTGATTCCACGAAAGAACCAACAGTTTAATCGTGGTTTCTTAGAAAAGAACAAGATATGGGTCAGAACGATCAACGAATACGGAACTCCCAAGGCAGCTGCGCTCATTCTTCATTGTTTGGCCTGTTGGTTAAAATGAAAAAGGAAGTTCAATATCGAGCTAACCAAGAAGCTAAATCTGAAAGTGATAGCGATGACGATCCCGCAGAAGTTGCAGCGATCCAAGGCGCAGTTAATATGCCGACGATAAAATCAGTCAAGGAAGCGATGCAGTGGATCGCTCTACCTACTAAAGCTAAGCCTACAGCGGTCTCTATCTGCATGTGTTTGTTTTGAGCTAAGCAGTTCAAGCGGGGGTGGTTCTTGACGCTAGTTGACTGTAAGTGGGCCTCAAAGTTTACCGACGATAAAAAATGCCGGGCACCTTACCATTTCCAGTCCGTAAAACGTATTTCGTGTCTGTGGTGCTATACCTAGTTCCATTTACATCCAAGGAGCCGCCAGCAGAAATTCCAGCTATCCCATTTTGAGAAGGTTCGATTTTGCATTTTAGCCATGTTACCGGGCTATCTGTGCACAAAACAAGCGGCATTCCAACGGGGAATGTAAGTAGCATGGAACGAGTATCCGAGGAGCGCGTCCAACATATTGAAGGTCTTGCTTAGAATCTTATTGGTGTGGCAAATGACGTTGGAAGCAACATAAACCATGCAAAACTGGTCACCGACCAATATATTTTGACTTCTAGCGAATCGCCACATGTTTCCAGTTATCGCGCGTCGAGTACGCCTTTATCAACTCTGAATACTGAAGACCGTATCACCGACAGACAGTTAGGAAAGTTTGTCAACACACCGAACTTAGCTGATGACTCTCAACCCAGTGCATAGCAAATCAATGTGGCTCCTGACCAATTGAATTCCGTGGCTGTGGCGCGCTAAGAATGCGTCTTGCTGCTGGTGAAAACCGTATCATCGGAACGACTGCAAGTAGTATTAATTTGATTTCCCAAGAACTCGGTAAAAAACCTCGATGGCGTCGAACCAAGATATCTCGACCAAAATCACACGAAAAACTCGTTCAGGACGTCCCAAGAATATACTTAATGCGGAAATAACCGCGAAGCGGCCTGCAGTTGAAAAAAGAGAAGATGTCCCGAAGCCAAAACGTTCTCGCGCATGAGAAGAAGGAAATATCATCCCCGATGTGTTGCGACGAATATGATTCTACGAAAACCACTACCTTGATGTGATCGCTCGGCGCCACGCAGTGTTACGCTGCAACGAGCGCGATTAGTTTTTATCTTTTTTAAACCGCTGTGAATACTTTTGCAAATCGAAACTTGCAACATACCGCAATCGCCTCTTCTCGTCGTTACAGCGTTTTAGTATATTAATATCGATACGAATCATGTAGTAACGCCAGTTGTTGCCCGAAGTACCTACACTTTATCCTCGCAGCTCGAACACATACAATTCTAAAAATACTGATCTGATCCGGTGGTTCTGCAGAGAACACATGAGCGATAGCAGCGTCACACACCTGGGCTGGGCTACTTGCAATGGTCGCCTCCGTATTGCGCTTTTCTATCCCGAAGTGTTTCAGCCGGCAGATCTCCTCGCATTTGCAAGCAGATATGGATTGACTTCCGCCATCTTAGTAGTAAACGTGTTCTCGCGTTCATTACGCTAGTTAAGAGTCATCTGATTGAGCCTCCTAGCTAGTGTAGCGATCGCATACGTCGGATCTCTCTCTTCAGAGGGCGTATAGGCAAGGAGAGACTGGATTAGCTGTCTCCACTCTTTCGGGTCTTCTGCGTGGCAGCGCAGTAGGTCGGCAGCTCGTCGGAGGCGATAGTTGTCGGGGAGGGTTCGGAGGTCGGCATCGAGAACCACGGGAAGCGTGGTGCGTTGGTGGCCTCGGAACTTGGGGTTCTGGCTTGGCGCAAAGTAGGCTTCCATGTAGCGGTAGGCGGGTAAGTCTGGGGTCGTCATAGAGAGCCGAAGAATCTGTCCGAGTAGTGTCCAGCGGCGCTCGAGGAGGCGGTATCGGAGCGGCTTAGTTCCAGTACGCTCGTAGAGTTCGTCGTTAGAGATGACGTCGGGGTATGCCACACCGACGACCTTGCAAAGTTGGCGGCGGTGGAACGTTCAAGTCCGCGGAGTTCTGGCTTTGTCAGCGGCCAAGTACCGCAGTTATACAACAGGATAGGAAGCACATAGCAATGGTAAAGCAACAAACGCGTGGCTTCTGAGGTCAGCTATGATCGAGTCCAAACCTTCCACATAAGGTGGAGAGCTGCTGTGGCAAGGCTCATCCTGCGCGAGACGTCCTCCGCGTCGCCTAAGAGAGAGCCTAATTTGCGTGTATTGTGCCACGTTTCTTCTTTGGCGCGGTCGGTGCAGTTCATGGAGGCGTGGAGAGCTCGGTGCACGGTCGTGTGTTCGGTCTTCGACGTGTTCATGACAAGGGACCATCGAGCCAGGATTGCAGGCGCTTCAGCGTGGACCTTCTCAGCAATGGCGGGGTCAGGGCAGACGAAATCAGCATCGTCTGCATACACGATCATGTCCTTAAGAAGTTGATGGAGTGCGTCGAACTGAGCAGCCACATCTCGTAGTGCGGCTTCTAGATAGACAACAAAAATAACGGGTGAGAGTGAGTCGCCTTGCGGTGTATCTGTGTTGCTCTTAAAGGGGTCGAGCGTGTGACGGCCGTTCCGAAGCGAAAGCGTAGTTCGTTGAAGTAGTAGGCGACTGAGGCGGATTTCATCGTCGTCGAGGATGTCTGTCAGCACGGATAGGGGTTTGTCGCGATGAACAGTGTCAAAAGCGCGGGATAGGTCGATACCGAGGATGTAGAACCGTTCTCGGTAGCGTTGAGCGCGCGCTGCTATCCACCGGTGGGCCCATACTGCGTCTGCAGTACTGCGACGAGGCCGGAACCCGCTTTGGTGGGGTGATAGGAATGTAGCGACCTTCGGAGTGATGCGCCGGAGCACAACAAGGGCGATCGCTTTCCGAATGCTGTTTAGCAGCACGATGGGTCGCAGGCTGGCACACTGGCCAGCCGGCTTGTTCGGCTTCAGGAGGCCGAGGAGGATTCCCTCACCGAGGTGGACGTCGTCTCCTGTTTGAAGTCCGTGGTTGAGGATGTCGGCGAGTGGTGTGGCTAGGGTGGCCGCGCCATACTTCAGAAGTTCCGCTGGAATTGCATCAGGGCCGACCGCTCGACCATTACGGAGGCGGTTGAAAGCGATGCAGAGTTCGGTAGCGGTGATTAGGTTGCGTAGGGGCCGCGGGCTCGGGTCCGGCTGGACTGGTGACCTGGTCGGGTCCGCGAATTGGGCTTGGAAGTGCTTATTAATCATGCGCCCTGCGCGCGCTTTGTCGAGGGCGAATTTGCCTGTAGGGTCACATAACGAGGTTAGCGTAGAGCGCTTCCGGAAGAGCGCTCAGGTTGCCTCGAACATCTTGGCGGAGTCGTTGCTGTTCGGCTGTCAGCTGAGCCAGCTCCGGGTCCGCGATGCGAGCATGAGGCACGTACGGTATATAGCCTGTTGAGTCTTCCGCTGCCGCGAGGGCCGCACGGAGTGTGGCTACCCTTTGCACGTTGTTGGTTGCATTTGCTGGCGCCGGCGATTCTTGCTGGTACTGAGAGAGGAGTCGGCTGTAGTTGGCGCGTTGGGTGTGGCCGTGTACCAGGCGGTGAGTTGCCAAGCGAGTAGTCTGACCTGTCAATCGGGCTGCGGATCGCGCGCGACGGAGCATAGCGATGGAGCCAATAACGACGTCCAGCGTAACAAGCTTGTGATCGGATGGTGTATTGGTGCCTCCCCACGACTGCACGTCCCGGCAGAGCGTTCGGTGATGTTGACTGCACAGGATGTAATCTATCTGATTGAAAGTGCTGTGGTCTGGCTGGCGCAATGTCCAGGTTGTGATGTTCCGCGCTCTTTTCTGGAAAGCAGTGTTAGTGACAAAGAGGTTGTTGGTAGCGCAGCATGAGGCGAGGACATGACCATTCCGGTTACGTCGGCCACGTCCCCAGTTACCCATGACGGCTTCGCTTTCGCGACGACGGCCTAGCTTCGCGTTGAAATCACCAAGGATGAATGTGGTGTCTCGGGAGCTGGTCCAGCGCGGCATGTGTGGCGAAGTGGTTCTGCGAAATCGCAAGATCGCAGGAGTCCTCTTGCACACTGCGCCCGAACTGCCGACTAACGGAGGGGGTACTCCGATCTTCCGTGAAGTTACTTGATCTCACCTTGTGTACCCGTCGGTGGGACTAGATCGCTCCTCGGGTGATCTCGATTAGACGCGCTTGTTGTTGATCTTGCTGTCTGACAGGACAGCGGGAAGGGTGGCAGCAGCGGGGATACTTCTACTCGCTGCGCCGCGTAGTTATCGAGCTTCGATCTTGGATGCACTTGGTCGATCTTGCCTTGGCCAGTGTCGATCTTAGCTCGGGGGTCTTGCGGTCGGTGTGTGACCTTTATCCAGTAGTTCCAATACGTGCTTGCCGCTTCCTATAGCGGGGTCTTGAGATTTGAGGGTTGACGAACGTCCAGCCAAGCAATCTGGGCGTAGGGGTTCTACTTAGTGTCGATCTTGATCCTGCGCGACGTCGGGAGGGCCAATCTTGTATATCCC
Organism: Phytophthora palmivora; assembly: GCA_008079305.1. Classification (NCBI taxonomy): domain Eukaryota; phylum Oomycota; class Peronosporomycetes; order Peronosporales; family Peronosporaceae; genus Phytophthora; species Phytophthora palmivora. Next base: position 19,170 of record VOQZ01001660.1, on the reverse strand, counting down.
TACCCGGAATAGCGAAGAAGAAGGAAGACTTGTGTAGTAGAAGGTAAAAACAACTCTGAATTAATGGTTAATGTCCTATGCTTCCCATCTGTGGCTATCCATGCTGCACTGGCTTCCTAATACCCATAATACAGCTAAGATCGATATTTACCTGTCAGGATCGATATCGCGTGGGTACAATCGTCTTGGACGGGGATGATGGCGCGCATTCACTTGGTCATTATAGTGGGTGTCACTATATCGAGGATCATCGTAGAGAGGGATTGCTCTTGATCTCGATTGACGGGACGAGATCGAGATCGGAAAACTTCTTATCTGCTTCACCACAACCGTCCCCTGCACGAGTGATAGCAGCACAACTGTTTTCGCTCGCTGCATCGCATCTCCTCCCAACCGACCATCCTCCATGGTTCAAGATCAAGCCTCCAATCTTCCGTCCGCTCCAAGATCGACCATACCACCGGGCCAATTGGGCCTACTCGCGGTGGCAGCTGCTGCCGTCGATCCTGACGCGTCTTCCACTTCACCACCTCTCCCTCATTCTTCATGTCCAGAAGGTCATCGGTTGTATTCGGCACCGACAGCTCATGTTCACCGGTCTCATGTGGATCTACAAGTCGTTCGATCGTCGCTCCGAGACGTTCAAACCTCTCTCAGGGGTGTGGAGGACATTATCAACCGTGAATCGATCTTCCTCCAACTGCAAGATGATCATGAGGACCTTCAGCATGCTCACGTGGACTCTCTTCGTCACATGGGCGATCTACATCGACATTTGGATCACCTCCGATCTCAAGCCATGCCATTCGCTAAGTTCTGTCAAGATCGGTATGACGCGCTGATCGAAGCGTTGGAGGATTCCAATGCACAGTTGGTAGAGAGCAGATCCACTGTCGAGGAACTTGAAGAGAAGCTAGACAGAGTCTCTAAGCTTCGGGAAGATTACAGCAAACTGCAGGCCACTTCTAAAAGCACGATCCTATGTCTGGAAGACGAGATCGACACCTTGAAGCGCCAGATCCAAAACTTCCAAGCCCAGCTGGCTGCTCTAACCAGTCATCCCGATCTTGGCTCCCCGCCTCCTCATGCGCTCGCTTGTCTCTTATTTAATCAAGATCAGGAACTGGTTGCTGCTCGTCAGCGTGATCGGACCCAAGATCAATCACTACTGGAGGTCCGTCAGCGCTTGAAGGATCGAGATCAGGACTTATCCAAGGCTCAGCAGCGGTGTCAAGCGCTGGAGCGGTCGGAAGCTTCGCTGGAGGCGGCGGCTCTCCAGCTGCAAAGTCAGATCAGTGCACACGATCGACGCATCGCCCGACTTCACGAGGAGCGGGATCAAATCCGAACGGACTGTCACGAGGCTCAATCCGAGCGAGATCAAGCAGTGGCGAAGGTAGCTTCTTCGTCTGAGCATCTGGACAAAGCTCGTGCCGAGCTTCGTGCTCGCGGGAACCATGTTGACTCGATGAGGGCCAACGTCTCCCGCTTAGAGCAACAGGTCGCTGGTCTTCAGACTGCCCGTTCCCAAGTGGACCACCAATTCGTGAGCCAGAAGCGGGAGCTTGCTGCTCTACGGGTTGAGTATGCTGCTCTCTCGGCCCATTACAAGGACGCTTATAGCCGATTTTGGGCTGTGGCGCGCTCCCTCAACCAAGATGTCGCTCTTCCGACCCCGGCCAGTCTGACACGTCCTCGATCTTGGTCGGAATCATCCCCACCCCGATCTCGCAAGACTCGACGGCTCGATCTTTCATCCTCCAAGTCTCTTGACGATCTTCCTGACTCCGAGGGTCCAGATCCTGAAGTTCCCGAACCTGAACTCCCTGATCTCCCTCAGGAGTCCGAGATCGAGCAAGAAAGCGGCCCTCCTGAGCAGGAAGGCGGTTCTCCTGATCTTCCTCAAGAATCCGAGATCGAGCAAGAAAGCGGCTCTCCTGAGCAGGATGATGCGGATGATCCTGAGATGTTAGTGGCTTTAGCTAAATCTTGTTCGGTTCTTCGTCGATCTAAGCCGTCTGGAGGAGATCAGGGTGCTTCGGGAACTGCCGGCCATCCTATCGACTTGGGTGGCGAAGGAAGTGACAATATTCCCTCCGACGACCAGTCCGAGCAATCTCCGGAGATCGATCCCCCTGCGGATAGCCCCGATTCCGCTCCCAATGACAGTGATCTCGAGTCTGGTGCGGGCCAATCGCTTCCTGATATTCGACAGTCCTCCGAGGCCACTACCCTGACTCCGCCGCATCCCAAAGTCCCAAGATCAGAGTGGATTCCCAGCTTGATCACCAGACGCCTTTTTCGCTCGGCGGATGTCTTCCCTTGGGATGTGGATCGCGTGAGTCATCTGAGCATCTCCACCTTGAATACAAAGGTGTTGAGTCATCTTTTGCTCGGTGTCTCCGAATGGCTGTTTCCTGACGTGGCCCCTTCTGCGACGCCTTCTCGGATCGAGATCGAAGACTTTATTACGGGACCTGCTGTGGATGCTCTGATGTCTCTTACCCCTCCACCGTGGGCGTCTTTGGAGTCCGCCGAAGGACCTCTCTCCTTCATGGTTGATTTTATTCCTCCTGGCTTTTGTGAGAAATATCTGGAGTATGAGGAGAAGCATCTTCAGGCGCTCTGGGAGTCCAGTCATTTATTGCCGATCTCAGAAGACATGTGCGTTGCTGACGCAGCCTTATCGGCCTACCATGAAGGTCGTCGCCAGCGTCGATCTCGGGCTGGAGCCGCCTGGAAGCAGTTCTTGTTTCGACATCTCATCCCGGCTCTGCGTCAACAGTATTGCGATCTGGATGTCTTGCTGGACCCTTTCTTCCTGCATTTCCCCAAGCCGCGTCACCCCAAGATCTGGTATCCGGATGTGTCTGCTGCGTCGCTAGAGGATGCGCTGTCCGCCGTTGATCTTGCGGAACCTTGGCGTCTACAATATCGCCGATCTTCTACGGATCATCCAGCGACGCGTATTCCTCGTCTTCAGGACAAGTTCGTCAACGTGCCACCTTCTTCTCAGCCAGCCTCCAACATAGCGGTGCTATAATGTTTTTGATTAATCCATTTCTTCTTCGCGATTTCCTTCCTTTTATGCGTCACTCTTGAGATATTAACGCATTTGATCTTAGTGACTCATAGCCATCTAGTCGGTTTCACATGTATCATATTCACCACTATCCACCTGATCTATCGCCGTCCGATAGATCCTCCACCTGTTCCTTCGTGATGTGACCAACTCACTTCACGATCTCGCCTCCTCATGGCTCCTCATGTGATTGCATGACCTCGAATCGATTTCGATTCGTTCGATCTCGCAAATAATCATACAGTAGAGCTCCACAATTAAGATCGGCTTCATCTACCCATGTCGGTTCGTCATATCCTTTCCAGCGTACCAAGAATTCGCGCAATGTACGTCCGTATCGCGTACGCTTCCCCGATCTCATGTCTACGATCTTCTCAACTTCGTATTCGTTGGCCTCTAGATCTCGTACCCAGCTATCTTCAGGCAACAAGGCTTCATCAAAATCGAATCGATCTTGATCTTGTATTGTCAGCCGCGTCTTGGGACGATCTGGGAATTGTCGTACAGTCTTGATCTTAGAGACATGTACCACCGGGAAGAGTCGATATTCTGTACCGGCGATCTCAAGACGTACGGCATGTTCTTCTACCAACTCCAATACACGGAAAGGACCGTGCCACATGTGTGCCAGCTTACGCGCATATCCTTCCTTGACTCGATCTAAATACAGCAACACTTGAGTTCCAACTTCGATCTCATGTGGTCGGACCGTTTCGTTGTGTCGATCTGCCCTTTCTTGGATCGCATATCGTAGTCTCTCGTTAACCTGCTCGCGTGCTTGCTGATACTGCTTCTGGATACGGTATCGCCACCGACGGGGTTCACGATCTCGTCTTCTCGTTGATCCTAATGGTATCATTGCTTCCAACGTAGATCGTGGATCACAGCCATGTAACAGATAAAACGGGGTATCTCCTCGGACGCGATCTTGGGCAGTATTGAGTGCGAAGGAGTGGCGCTCAGCATATTCGTCCCAATCTCGCTGGTCGATATTCTCCACGTACATCTTGACTGCACGTGTCAATGTTCCCACCATCCGTTCGGTTGTACCGTTTGCTTGCGGGCGGTATGCCATTGTTGCTCGCTGTCTCTGTCCCACGATCTTGTTAAACGATCTGAAGAAGTCAGACATAAAACCGGGTTCTCGATCGTGTCGGATAGCTTCGCTTGCACCGAACCGGCGGAAAACACATTCCTCGTAGTTCTCGGCAACGGTCTGAGCTGTCCTTGATGCGCTAGCTTTTGCGATCACATATCCAGTGAATAGATCGATCCAGATCAGCAACTCGGTGTTGCCCTTGTACGATCTTGGTAACGATGGTATGTGATCCATGCCGATAATCTGGAATGGGTACGTAGCTTGTAAGTTGCCGGGCGATTCCCCGTGGATCGTGGGCCGTCCCTTTCCTGTCTCGCAGTCTATACACTGACCCACGTAGCGTTGTACACTCTGATATAATCCGCGCCAGTGGAAATGAGCTCTGATCTTGTGGTATGTCCGTCCGATACCTTCCAGACTCGAATGATAGTGATGCATAAGATCGTTTTGCAATGTTTCAGGCACAACGAGCTTGGCCACAAGATCGCGATCTTCGTCGGACTGCTTGGTCGGCGGAAAATAAAACAACAACCCTGATTCATCTGTCTGATAGCGATCTGCGATCTTAGCGCAGCTTTTCGCTTCGACCGAAGTAAGATCTTGTACGTCCCCTCGCAGGTAAGCTTTAAGATCGACGATCCATTTCTCCTCCTCTTGAGCTCGGCTAATACGCTTCATCCTCATCCTTTGCACAATCTTTTCCCGTAACACCTGAGGTCGACATTTCTTACGTGATCTTGTGACAGCAGTGATCTTGACTGTAGCTGCATCATCCTTAGCTATTAGCAACTCATCCAATCTATTGAGAGTCATAAGATCTTGGCGCTCCTCCTCCGTGACATCCACAACTCCACTTTCGCGACGTAATGCGGCACTCGCCAAACTGTCTGCGCTTTGGTTCCAGTCTCGCTTCATATGAAGGAACTCATGGTTGGGCCAAGATCGGAGACGTTCCATTGCTTGCTGTCGTAACAACGTTAAACCCGGGGCTTTACATTCGATCTCACCCTTCATTTGTCTGATCACCAAGTTAGAATTTCCACAGATAATCAGGCGTCCCCTGTCCATATCTGACAGGAGATCGAGACACAGAAGCAGACCATGGTACTCGGCCTCATTTACCGTAAGATCGAGCTTGTACTTCGATGCTGCTGAGATCACTGTCCATTCTGGTAGGCTCCACACTATTCCACTGTATGCTCCGCCACTTCGTTTCACACGTGCTGATCCATCAAAATTCACAACTAGTAATCTCTCATCTGGCTCCACTGTTGGAGGGTGCATCGAGATCACTTGTCGTGGTTGTTTCCTGGGAGCGGGCATCCCACACAACTGAGCGTGTCCTGGCACTTAAATAAGCTAGCTTCACTTACCTAAGTCGGACTTGACTCTTGTTAGCTGGGGGGAAGACTGCGTTTTATAAACTGCTTAATGTGAGGCTCAGAGAGCCTCTGTATGTCATCCTATGTTTTGTCCTATGCCTATATACAAATATCAAGTGAAAACAAATCTCTGTAGGGGCCTCCGAGGTTTCAGGATAAGTACGACCGAGGGGCGACAACTCACTCTTAAGTACGGATTTGGGACTGCACAGACATGAGACAAGAGATCTGAGATGGGTACAGAGCCCTATCTCGGCCTAGTCCAGGAAGCCTCGGTCAGGTTATATTAGGCCAACCGAGGCTCTCGAATGTCACTATTCCTTCTCCGTCACTCCGTCGCGGGATGTATAATCCTCCAATGGGGTGAACCCTCGCTTTTCACCGAAAGGTTCTGTGGCGGTTGCCTTAGCGACTGGGTGGCTACCTCACGGTTAGAACCCAACACCACAACTGCCCCCGCCTCGACGCGAACCTTCCCAACTGGTGACCGTCGTGACGCCTCATTCTCCAATTTTCTTCCGACCTTCATGGTCCGCCAATCGCGTGCCCTGGAGCGGGCCACCGCCGCAACTATGCAGGCTCTCGGGCCTCGAGAACAGGTATGTAATAGCTTGCACGTTCACCCGAGGCTTCAGTCCACACCTTGTCTCACTGTTTGTATCGTCAGACGACTACTGATGTGCCTCCCGAGGCTCAATACACTCCGCTAGAGCATCCTGGAGCCGCTGGGCAGGCGGCGGAGACCCCACTGTCACCAACTCCCGCGCTGACAGTGGATTCAGCAACTCGCGGGGTGTCAGGAGGGTCTTCGCCAATTTTATCGCCTTGCTCGCCTCGGACGTCTCCTCTTCCGTCTTCTTCCGAAGCGGGCTCTCGCTTGACACCAACTCCCGCGCCGGCAGAGGATTCGGCAACTTACGGGGTGTCTGGCGGGAGCTCTGCAGACGTTATTGATGAGGAGAGGCCTGTTGGTGATCCCACCGAGCAGTCAACTTTGACTCTCGCCGACCCTCAACTTGTGCAGCTCGCCAAGCTCGTTATTGGTGTTGCTCGCAATCCACCGTGCCGCGTCGACGTAAACCTGGACCGTCGTCTGCAGAACGCGTCAAACCTCGGTGAGGTCTTGGCTGCTGCTATCGCCCCCGTCCGGATTCCCCTTCATGAATCCGAGGAGATGGTCTCGCTACGGGACGAAGTCTCTCGATGCCAAGAGCAAGTCAAAGATGCTGAAGATAAGCTCGCAACCGAGTTCCAACTCCGAACGAGGGCCGAGATGTTCTGCACCCAAGCTTCTTGCGACTTCAATGCTGCTGCCAACACTTTGCACTCTGTTCGACTGGAGAACGTAGCCCTCTCTCGGCAGCTCGCACTGGCCAACGCTGCTATAGCGACTCACGCCGAGTCCATGGCTCAACTCGGTCTTCGCGTGAAGAACGCCGAGGCTGACTCTGCTGCAGCCGTGCGGACGATCCGAAAGGATCGGGAGCGCTTCAAGGCTGGTGTGGCGGCATATACCGAGCAGATGGCCAAACGTCGGTCTTACCTGCTTCGGAGCGACAGCCGGAATGATGGTACGGTGCCTGCTCGCATCCAAGCTCTGGTGACCGAGAACGCTGGCTTGCAGAGGGCAAATTCGATCCTCCGTCAGCATTCGGCCAACCACGGCCTAAACACCGATGCACTTGTCCTCGCTTCGGTGGACATTACGGCTGACAACATTGACTGGAGTCTTCTCGGTTTGTCTCCTCCACGTGTGACGGTGGAGACCCCTCGAACTCCTAGTTCAGACCACTCGGGTGGCGACTCAAGTGCCAACGAGGCTTCCGATTCGGCGCAACAAGCCATTTCGGCGCCCCCGAGCACTACAGGCAATCCAGAGGGCGACTCCGAGGATTCTCAGCCTGTCGGACCTCCGTCGAAGCGTCGTCGGCTTCGTCGCCACCACGTCCCAGCGGCTAAGTCTGGTTCGTCTACCTCGGCGGCTCCGAGGTCTTCGTTGCCACTCAATCGGCGACTCGGTCGTCCTTCGGTGAAGCCCAAGCGTCGCTCGCCGGCTCCGACCCCTGTTCAGCTACCGTCCGCTGCCTTCTCGTTGCCTGCTGTTCCTCCGACACCTGCTCCGAGCTCTCCGACACCCAGTGTTCCGACGTCGGCTGCACCGTCCTCGGCTTCGGCCGTGCCAACCCTACCGGCTCCTCTTCTGGCTGCGCCGGCCGCATCCGTCGAGGCCGAGGCTTCGCCTGGTTCACAGCAAGCGTTGTCCCAAGCTGCGGAAGAGGAGTTTGAAGACGGTGAAGTGGCTGACGAGCCTCCGGCCGCGTCAGATAATGAAGCGAAAACACTGAAGAGCTTCCCGACTCGGACGAGGATGCCACTGCTTCCAACGCTGCAGCCTCCGAACCCTCGTCCGAGGTCATTGACTTGGCGTCCGGTAATGCAGGTAATGCCGAGGTTTCGAAGCCCGTGGACAGTCCATTCTCGTCTCCGGTGATTTCATTGCCTCGCAAGGATGGCCGGCCTGTCCGGGGCGCGTCTGTGGTATCCGGTCTCCGTTCAATGGAGATGGTGGAGCGAGAGCTCGCTGTAGACGATTTCGTCCTCGGTCTCTCCCCGACTGGGTCCACCCCGCCAGCCGTGGCACAGGTACCTCCTACCACTGCCTCCGGGACCGGTAGTCGCCAAGTCTCTCAAGTCCAACCTCCAAGCTCTCGGCCGGTTGTGACTGCCCCGTCTGCCGTCTCTGTTCCGGCGTCCTCGTTGTACCGCCCTAGGCGGTCGCAGTCGAGCGCTCGGAGACCACATGCGGTGGTTACGGCAACGTTGTCTACAGCGCCAGGTCCAAGCTCGGTGACCTTCACTCCTATCGGCAGCAGCCTTCAACTTCCTCTCGGGTCGAAGAAGCTCGCCTCTCTAGCTGGGCCTTTCTTGGAACCTGGTTTCACCGCGCCCGGAGCTCAGGAGGCTTGGTGTCAGATTCAGAACCGGAGTCTGTCCGAGCCTCTGCCGAAGGACGGAGTTTCGCCCGTGTCCGCTGCCAGTCTCTCTGCTCTGATGGACTGGAAAAACTCTGGTCATCCGTGGCAGCAGCTACGTCGCCGGCTACCCGAGCAGCCGTGCCTTTTTGATTCCAGCAGGTTCCCACCGGGGACTAAGATCTCCATTCGAGAGACTGGGCTCGGACGCACCGTCAAGTTGTGGCGGCAATTCCAAGGCACCTCCACGGACAAGTCCGAGAAAGCAGACTTGGGTCTCGCTTTGTGGGAGCGTCGCCACTGGATCCAAGTCTCGGCTGTCGAAAATTACCTCCGCCGTCTCGAAAGAGAACATGGGCGTCGAGATCCTCTGGTTGTCGCCTTGGTTGCACAGTGGAAGGCGTACAGCAAGGCTCGGAATCTCCGTGCGGACCGTCTCCGTCAGCAGATGGTGTACCGAGTCTGGGAGTGGAGTATTGAGCGTGACAGCATGCCTCGGGAGAACCCTGCTGAGCTCCTGCTGGAGCCCTCTTACTTGCAGTACCCGTTTGAAGTGTTGGATTGGGCCCCAACAACGGATAACTGGATTCAAGAGCTCGTGGTTCTCGATGCGCAGCAGCCGTGGCGTAATTGCTGGATGGATGCTCCCGCCGAGCATCCGTATAACACTACCTTCGCTCCCTGCAACCCTGATGTGCCGCTATTTGTTCCTCGGCATCGCTCTCATGCAAGCGTGGTGTCCTCGATCGTGGTTAACCCAGCTCTGGATCCGGCCGCTATTCGTGCTTCGTGGGCAGCCGAGTCTTCGGACACTCCAGGCTCGGCTCCGGAGGCTCCAGTTTCCGGCATTTTAGGGTCTCCTCCTGCTGACATCCTGAGTGCCGGCTTGGACGTCCTCGTGGACTTGGCTACCGCCACCACCGAGATATAACCTCGGTCGGCATATTTTTGTTTCGTTGTCCAAGCTACTTCCGTAGTTCCAAGAGTGCTGTAGCGTAAATTGGTAGCTTGGTTTCTCCATCGTTCTTAGTCGTAATTTCCAATTCACTGGTTCGTTTACTTTTCATCATGCAAATATGCAGTGTTCGGTACAGTAATCTTCATCTCTCCTCTCTGTAGGCTGTACCGACCCCGCAGAGGATTCTCGTTTCAGTACAGTAGCTTCTCTTCGTCTGTCACTGCAGGCTGTACTGGCCCTGCAGGCAGGTCAATTTTCGGTGACGTTCTATTTAGTCCTCGTCGGCAACTTGGACCATTTGCAACCGTCGGTCACTGCGCTTCTCTCTCAAGTAGTCATAGAGAAGCCCTCCACACGACAAATTGGACGCAGGTTCCCATGTTGGTTCATCGTATCCTAACCACTTCACTTTGAACTCTCGGACGACCCGTTCGGTGCTTGTGGATAACGGGACGCGGTCGTCGAGAATAGCCTCGACCTCGTATTCACCGGCGAGTTGATCAGGCTCCCAGCTATCTTCGGGAAGCAATTCCTCGTCGAAATCTAGTCTCGTTTCCTCTGTCACCTCCGGTATCAGCCGACTCTTCGGTCGACTCCCGAATTCGTTCACAGCTTTAAGTCGTGATACATGCACAACAGGGTAGAACCTGTATCCGCTTCGGTCGGGTAGTTCCAACTCATATGCGAACTCTTCGACCTTTCTCTTCACCCGGAATGGCCCATGCCATCGGTGTGCTAGCTTCTTCGTCAGACCTGCTTTCACACGTTCCATGTACAGCCATACACGGTCACTGGGCTCGAACAATGGCCTCGGTGCGGTGACCGGGGTGTCAACTGCTGCCCCTGAGACAGAGTGCCCTGTCCGAAGGCTCGGTCTGACCAGTACTCGGTATAGCCGCTTGCTCTCTTCCACGAAGTGCTTCATTATGTTTCCGGGCTCTCCGAGACTTCTCAGTGGCTTGATACTCTTTAGCCATTTCCAGTGCGATCTCCAGTTGGCGGTTCACTTCTCGGCGCCATGCTAATGCGTCAGTTTGCTTTCCAGACCCTCGTTTGAGCGACGACGTCATCGCTCGGAGCGTTGATTGTGCGTCCCACCCATGAACAAGGTAGAACGGAGTCTCTTTCCTCGTTGCGTCCATCGAGTTGTTGATCGCGAAGATCAACTTCTCGGCGATCTCATCCCAGTCTTGCTGGAGCGGGTCCTCGGCGTACACTCGCACTGATTGCATGACGGTCTTCACCGACCGTTCTTGTTGGCCATTAGCCTGCGGACGGTAACTCAGGGTCGCTCTTGACCTTGATTGCATCATCTCGGCGAAGGCTTGGAACACCTCGCTCATGAAGCGTGGGTCGCGATCATGACGAATCATTGTCGGAGCACCGAATCTTCGGTAGACGCACTCTTCGAAAGCTTTTGCCACACAGAGCGCGGTTGTGTCGGCCATTGCCTTTCCCATCACGAAGCCTGTGAACGCGCACTGGAAGAGCAAAAGCGCTGTATTGCCCCTCCGAGACTTCGGTAGTGGTATGACAAAGTCCATCGACACCAGTTGGAACGGTCTCTCGGCGAGTACGTTGCCGGGCGAATACCCTCGGAACTGTGGTCGGCTCTTACTAGAGCTGCAATCGGGGCAAGACCGTACGTGCTTTTCGACATCCGCGTAGAGACCGATCCAATAGTAGTCTTGTCTGATCCTGTTGAAGGTTCGGACAATGCCTTGGTGGCCGCCTTCTAGCGAGTCATGGCAGTTGTGCAATACCTCTTGGACCATCGTTGAGGGCACTACCAAGCGTAGGATAGTCTCCTCTAGCTGTCGGTCGCTCTTTCCGGCGGCTCGTCTCGAGGTAATATAGGACATTGTCCTCGCTTAGCGTGAACCGATCCGACATATTCCATGAATCTCTCGCTGCTCGATAACCGAGCTTCGAGTCTTCCCCACGGAGCACTGTCTTGAGGTTAGACCATCTCAACTCTTCGTCTTGGGCTACTGCAATCCGTCTCTGACGCTCCCGTTGGACCTTCAGAGGGTTTATGTCATTTGCACTCGGAGCTGTTGAAGTTGAATCCTCGGTTCGGTTGCTCCTCTCGCACCTGGTTTTGAGCTTTGGTAGGCACATCATTCGCTTTGTTTGACTGTCCGCCTCTCTTCGGTCGACTATCGAGGTCTCGTTGGCGAATCTGACCCGCTTCTCGTTGACTTTAGCTTGTTGCCGGGTGGTCACCGTTAGTTGTCCGGTCTCAGTGTCGTCTCGCACAAAATCGAAAAAAGTTCTGCGACGGGTAGAGTCTGTTCTCACGTGGGCTCGGACCGTGTTGATTGATGGTTTGTCCTCGGCCTCGGCCTTGGCAGTTGGTTCGTAGATGACGTCTTGGATGCGGTTTAGCGCAACCAGTTCTGACAGCCTGGCCTCGGTTGACACCACTTTAGAAACCTTGCTCTCGAGTGTTTCGCTTGCAAGCGAATCTGCAGCAGCATTGAACTCTCGGACCACGTGCAAGTACTTCACCGATCGGAATTTGGCTATGAGTTCTCGGTGGCGGTTCAGTTGGGCCAACAGTGACTCCTTACGACATGCGATCACCCCTAGGGACTGCTGGATTGCGAGTCTCGAGTCGCCCACGATGACCAAGTCCTCGGTCGTGTGCTCTAATGCAGCTTGTACTCCGTTGTTCATACCCGCATACTCGGCGAGGTTCACCGTGGTCGCCTCGAGGTGAGCACTCGCAGCGGTCACTATAGTCCACTCTGGTAATCTCCACAGTATCCATGCACAACTGCCATAGCCACCGTGCTTTTCGGTCTTAGCCGAACCATCAAATGACAGCACGAAGCCTTGGTAGGACCTCGGTAGCCGTGCGTACAGCAGGTTCGGGTCCATCCTAATGCTCGGTGACCCTTTGGTTGGTGGTGCGACTTGTGCTAACGAGTCATCTAAGTCGACGAAGCTCGTCAAACCTGCTTGGAGCAACTGCGCGAGTGCGCAATCTCGTTCCTTCACCCGCTGCACCACTAAGTGCCACGGGGACAACATAACTGCGAACTGGGTCGTGCGTCCGAACAATGTTTGGACTTATGTACCCAGTCGAGCGTCGAAAACGCGTATAGACGTGGATGGTCCGACCTGCGAGCTGAGTGTAGCACACCTTCAGCAGCAGTAGAAGGGCCAAGACCTCCTTCTCGGCCGGATGATAGTTCATCTCGGCGTCCTTGAGAACACGCCCGCAAACCGAACGGGGTAACTTGCCGTCGTGTTCTTGCATGAGAGTGGAGCTCAGCGCCCACTCGTTCGCGAAGAGCATGACGTGCACCTCTTTGTCTCGGTCGAAGTGCCGTAATATCGGGGCGTCCATCACCTTCTGTTGAAGTGCTGCGAAGCTTCGTTTGGCCACCGTGAGGTCACCCCCAGGTGCAAAGTCTGCGTCCTTCAACTGGTACAACGCAGCGCCGTACACTGCGAAGTCTTGGATGAACCGGCTGTAGTAGTTGAGCGCACCCAGGAACGACTGCATACCTTTCTTTGACGTTGGGAAAGGGACCCCGTCACTGCCTTGATCTTCTTCGGATCGGCTCGAATGCCCTCGGACGAGACTTCATGGGACAGGAAGTCCACTTTGGACTGCACGAATATACTCTTCGTGAAGCTGACGCTGATCCGACACTCTGTGAAGCGTTGGAGCAGTCGGTCCAGCGTCGCTAAACAGCCGTCGAACGTCTCGTTACCGAAGCATATGTCGTCGACGAAGGATCGTCGGTCGAACACCGGAACCAGCGAAGACTCGTCCGACTCGCCGTTCGCAAACATGTCACCCGTGGGACTATTCACCAACAGGGACACGCGTCCATAACAGTAGAAGACTCTCGGTCGGCCTCGAACTTGGTTCGAGCCCTCGGTGGAGCCTCTGAATGCTGGTTACAATCCTCGGTAGCGACTGTTCGGGCATCTTTGGTCTGTTCTTCGGCTTCACGCATAGCTTTCGCGAATTGCGACCACCCGCCCTTCGGCTGGACAAATCCCCAAAGAGCATTGTCGATCATCCGCTGATAAATCATCGGTGCGTTCTTGAGACCAAATGGCATCCGTAGCCACTCAAAATGCCCCAGTGCGCAGACAAATGCAGAGATCTTCCGAGCTCTCTGTGTCATCATTATGGCCCAAAATCCGCTCGCCGCATCCAACGAGCAGAACCATAGGTAGGCTTCCATATCCGTCAAAAGGTCGTCAACGAGCGGCATGGCGTACTCCATGATCGCTGTGACTGCATTCACCATCTTGTAATCAATGCACAGACGGATATCGACACCGTTCTTTTTCAGACAATCACAATCGGGGACGCCCACGGGCTGTCCGAGAAGGTAATCAGTCCAGCCCGTAGCAATCCTTTCAGGAGCTCATACAGCTTCCCGAGAAATCGCAACGGCGTCCTCCGAGCCCTCTGTTTGATAGGCGCGTGCCCTTGCACGTCAATATCGCACACCACACCGTATGCCGGTGGTGGTAGCGCATTACCACTTGAGATCATGATCTCCTCGTGACGCTTCAACACATCAACAAGCTTCTCCTGCTGACCCGTCCAGGTCTTTATTCTGAACATTCGGACCGGTGTAATCTAAAGCGGTAACCGTAATCTCGGTCAGGTCAGGCAGGAATGCCAATTCCTGTGCGTAGTCGGTGAGCTCGATGTCGTTCGCCAAATGCTCGGACACGTCATTTTCTTCAACGTCTCGTCCCGACACGACCCTGCTGCAATCTCGTGCATGCGGACACGTAAGCTGCGTTCAATATGCACTCTGGATCTTCAGTAGGACACGGGGTATGTGCGGCTCGGTCGTCTGGCTCGTCCAGAATCTGGACCGAGGTGCCGATATTCTCGGATGTCACCCCTGTTGAAGACTCGGTGCACGCGGCATCATCCGTAGCGTGAGTCGAGGACCGCCTCTGAGCTTGTTCGGACACTCGGTCGTCATTCCCTGACTCTACCGTGTGCTCCAACTCCTCGGCGCAGTAGACTTGAACCTCTTCGCTTGGGTCCGAACCTCGGCGCCTCTAGTGAGAATATTCTGAGGTGTCGGATACTCTCTGCGCTCGACCGCAGGCGGCTGTCGGCTAGCCAACGTTCGTAGAGCACGCGTTCTCGTTCAAACAGCGTCTCGTCACGGCTCTCCGCGTAGGCAAGGATCTGCCACTCCTTATACTTGTTAGACCGTAGGCGTACGTACCCAGGCTCGCGCGGAAGTTCGCCTATTGGTACCCATAACACAACCGACTCATGTTTCGAGCAATTAGCGACGCTCGGTGTCACATTCGTCAGCCGGATCCACGTCGGGTGCCCCCGTCTAAACCTCGTTACCGTCGGGACGAGTCTCTCCGTCCGTCGGATCCAAACTTCGTGAGTGTCTCGAGAGGGTCGTTTGCACTTAAGCCGGAACTCTCGCCACTCATGACCGGGGATATACAAATCCTCGGTCGGTCCACCAACTACCTGAGTGCCATAGGGTTCATCATCCGCGGCGCTCAGCGACTTAATTAGTGGCACCATCACTTCATCTGGCAGTCTAGCTGTCCCGTGGAACAGGTCTAGCCGGACACCTGCCGGAATCATGAAGTCCGTTCCGAGGACCACATCGACTCCGCACTGTGGTTCATGATCCACATCTCAAACTCGTACACTCGCTCCCACCCCAGGGTGATCTTCACGAGCGCTCGTCGACGAGTCTCTAGCACTCCAGGGTTAATTCCCCGCACTTCCAAGCTTCGGCCGTGGTCTGGGACTTCACGCAACCGCAACCTCTTGGCGTAGTTCGCCGAGATCACGCTGACGTTGGCTCCAGTGTCCAACAGAATCCTCGTTCGCACATCATTCACTGCTCCCTTGACCAAAGCTCTCATTCTCTTCCTCTTGTCGTACCGTTGGGACGACCACCACCCCAATCTCTCGCCCGGGAGCAACTTCGTCCTCGGGACGAGACTTCGGGGCGATCGTTCAACTCGGGACATACTAGCAATCGAACCCTCGGTCTTGCGGCCACTAGGTTCGCCAATGCTCCACTCCTTCACTCCACACTCACTGAGGTATACACCTCTCTCCTTTTCATTTTCCATCGTTGTCACACTCGTAATCTCTCGGTCTTCGGGCCATTTACCTCACCCGCGAACGCGAACATATAGTCGGCGTCTATTGCAGGTTCGGTTAACTGTGGCAGCCCGATTGGGACCAACCCAGTTTCAGTTGGCGGGCTGCCTAGTTTAAATGATTCCCGAACACTAAGCTTTGTAGCTCAGGCGTGAGATCTTTCTTGTCGACCTTCGATCGTAGGAGGTTGGTGAGCTCATTTAGGGCGTCACACTTCCCAGCGTCGTGCACTTGTTTGCACAACTTGCATCGCCTGTAGCAGTAGTGCACTGAGTGCGACATACTGCCACAGGCTGCACAAGGACCGTACTGGCGCTGTCGGTTGTCTCGTCCGTAGCCTCGGTCTTTGTTGAAGTGACCATTACCGCTCCTGGGGTGTCGGTGGTCGGACCGGGCGAACGTACCCTCTGCAGCGGCGCGGCGTTCACTGTCGTTGGCGGCTGCAACATGACCGTATTCACCGTCGGGACTAGAATCGCTGTCGGAGCTCTCACTGGAACATCGGCTGCCGTCCCGGCGCCGTTCGTCGTCGCTAGATGTCTCGGTGCTGTCATAACCATGATGGCGCGTCTCTGGGCGGTTTGATCGGGACCTAGTAGCGTCGTTCACATTCAATGCAGCGACGAGGTCGTTAGCGCGTTCGCTACCGTGACTCTCGGGCGTGAATCGTCGCGACGGCGTTCTCGGTCATGTCGATCACGGCGATAGCTGTCTCGCGAACCCTCTGTGCGCCTACCATCATGTCGGCGGCTGTCTTCTTGGTTCTTCGGACGGCGTCCTGACGACTCTCGGATGTTTTACGTTCCCGACGACGGAGGATGTCGTTGACCATATCTTCGAGGTCATGAATGTCCTTAACTCGGACGTGACACAGACGCTCTTCCAGACCTCGGTCATCACACGTATCCAGAAAGTGTTCCACATGGTCCTTGGCGTCGCGTCCACCGTTCTCGAACTGCACTCCGGCATTGCGGGCATAGCCGTTAAGCCTATTGAGGTAATCACACACGTGCTCTTTGTCCTCTCGTTTCGCTGAATAATACCGAGCCTTCGCAGACTGAGTAAACCGTGAGCAGTAGTACTTGATAAATGCGTCGCTCAACAACTTCCACGTACGACGAGTCTTGCGTGGAAGTTGTCGGTACCAATGTAGAGCTCCATCTTGGAGACTGAGTTCGAACGCCATGCACCACTCGTTCGGTGGCGTATGCGTTCCCTTCATCTCGTAGATAAAGGTTCGGAGCCATTGCATGACTTCTCGCTCTTGTTCCGGAGTCCAAAATAGGGCTTGATGTTGCCGAGTGGAAGGTGGGTTGCGAGCTCAGCCTCGGTGTGGAGCTTTTAGTCTCCGCTTTGCTCAGCTCGCGGATCTGGCGCGCCCACTCCTCGGTGAGGTCTCCATCGAGATAATCGAAGTCACCTGAGTCACTATCGCTGTCCGACGAGTCTTCTGGACTATCGTAGTTCCTGGCGGGACGTCGGCCAGTCTCTTGACGAGTGTTCGGAGTGGGGCGTAGACTTTCTGTCTCCTCGGCTAGCCGCTCAGATCGACTTGCAGACCTCGGTGTCACCATGTGCGAATCTTGCATGTACGGTGAAGCCTCGGCCGTAGCCGTAAAGACACCAGCATCGGAACCCTCGTTGACACGCTTCTTGGGAGTTTGAGGAAGCGGGACCTTTGATGGGTCCGCTGCTTCCGGTGCGCGTCGGGCTATAGGTTGACGGCCTGCCCCAATCTCGGACACCCCGAAAGACGTCCGCAACTTCTTCTTCCACTTTCGCAACGCTGTGCCGGCATCAGTCGGCGTCCAATCCTTGAGTGCGGCGTCAGATGGAAACCTCTGAGGCTCGCACCCCATAGCACGGAGGAGTAGCACAGTATCCTGAGCCACTTGTCGAGTGCTCGTTGAGTCAATGGGCACAGCTAGCTCACCCCCAAGGTCCATCCAGACAGCCTGGCGGACCTGCTTCGGGCCGAACAGTTGCATCCAATTGCTCCTAGTCTTCATGAGTTCCAGGCAGCGACCTAGAACCTTGTTGGCAGCCGGCGTATCACCATTGACTGGTGGCCGGTTGCCTGTCGACCGAGAAGTTGCCTTCCCGGTCATCGCCGACGGCTTCAAACCGTCGGACCCATCATCACTGTCCTCGTGGCCGGTTCAGGACCAGCTACGTCGTCCAGCTCTTCGGTGAGGTTACGCGCGAGCGACCTCACCCCTCCGCTGCGGCCTACAGATACCACAGCGGCTTCCGAAAGGTCGGGCATCGCTGCCTTCTCTTCCAGGTACTCTTCGTCATCATCTTCCTTGGCGTCGGAGTAGCCAACCGACTCGTCGAAACTTCCTGAACGTTCGGCAATCGTCACCAAACGAGATGTCGGTGGTGTCGACAATGAACTTCCAGGGTGCACCGTAGGTTCGGTGCGTGTTCCACTTGACTTCATCGGTGTTGCTGGTACCGCTGACTTGCCTCCTTTCGCCATTTTCTCTCTTCTTCTCTCTCTCGAATGCTCGTTAGGGTAGAACCTAACACAACCACAACACACAGAAGGTCACACCAATCCCGGGTCGCGGCACCAGTTGTCGTGTAGGACACGATAGAATTCTCACTTGTCGGGTGAGTTCCCACCAACAACACGCTTCCCCGTGAAGGTCAGCGATTGTTGGATCAAACCTGAAGACCAGGTACGATCCCTTACACCGGGTCGGTTGTAAGCGCTTCTGTATACCGAGGTTGTTTTAGGTAACCCTTACCTACACCACTAGCCACGAGCTTAGACTAGGGTGTTATATTGCGCTTTCGCGCGTAACCCTGCAGTCCCTCAGAGGAAAGGGTACCGGCGTGTTAGGCCTTATACAGGGGTGTCGAGGTATAACCTCGACGGGGAGCAAAATATACACTAGGACCTTAATAGACCCTAAGTATACACGTAACGACACTTCACTGTCGCCTCCGATCTCTCGGCCACACCAACTCTTGGCCTGACCAGGATAAACTCTCGGTTCAATGTACCTTGAGTCTACCAACAGGCATCCCACACAACTGAGCGTGTCCTGGCACTTAAATAAGCTAGCTACACTTACCTAAGTCGGACTTGACTCTTGTTAGCTGGGGGAAGACTGCGTTTTATAAACTGCTTAATGTGAGGCTCAGAGAGCCTCTGTATGTCATCCTATGTTTTGTCCTATGCCTATATACAAATATCAAGTGTAAACAAATCTCTGTAGGGGCCTCCGAGGTTTCAGAATAAGTACGACCGAGGGGTCGACAACTCACTCTTAAGTACGGATTTGGGACTGTACAGACGTGAGACAAGGGATCTGAGATGGGTACAGAGCCCTATCTCGGCCTAGTCCAGGAAGCCT
The DNA here is from genome assembly GCA_008079305.1 of Phytophthora palmivora. Lineage (NCBI taxonomy): Eukaryota > Oomycota > Peronosporomycetes > Peronosporales > Peronosporaceae > Phytophthora > Phytophthora palmivora. The sequence goes on along the minus strand of VOQZ01001660.1, from coordinate 176 downwards.
CGGCCAGGTTATATTAGGCTAGCCGAGGCTCTCGAATGTCACTATTCCTTCTCTGTCACTCCGTCGCGGGATGTATAATCCTCCAATGGGGTGAACCCTCGCTTTTCACCGAAAGGTTCTGTGGCGGTTGCCTTAGCGACTGGGTGGCTACCTCACGGTTAGAACCCAACACCACC
>VOQZ01001659.1:0-24794 GCA_008079305.1 Phytophthora palmivora | reverse complement strand
TTGCACACTGCGCCCGAACTGCCGACTAACGGAGGGGGTACTCCGATCTTCCGTGAAGTTACTTGATCTCACCTTGTGTACCCGTCGGTGGGACTAGATCGCTCCTCGGGTGATCTCGATTAGACGCGCTTGTTGTTGATCTTGCTGTCTGACAGGACAGCGGGAAGGGTGGCAGCAGCGGGGATACTTCTACTCGCTGCGCCGCGTAGTTATCGAGCTTCGATCTTGGATGCACTTGGTCGATCTTGCCTTGGCCAGTGTCGATCTTAGCTCGGGGGTCTTGCGGTCGGTGTGTGACCTTTATCCAGTAGTTCCAATACGTGCTTGCCGCTTCCTATAGCGGGGTCTTGAGATTTGAGGGTTGACGAACGTCCAGCCAAGCAATCTGGGCGTAGGGGTTCTACTTAGTGTCGATCTTGATCCTGCGCGACGTCGGGAGGGCCAATCTTGTATATCCCTACCCGGAATAGCGAAGAAGAAGGAAGACTTGTGTAGTAGAAGGTAAAAACAACTCTGAATTAATGGTTAATGTCCTATGCTTCCCATCTGTGGCTATCCATGCTGCACTGGCTTCCTAATACCCATAATACAGCTAAGATCGATATTTACCTGTCAGGATCGATATCGCGTGGGTACAATCGTCTTGGACGGGGATGATGGCGCGCATTCACTTGGTCATTATAGTGGGTGTCACTATATCGAGGATCATCGTAGAGAGGGATTGCTCTTGATCTCGATTGACGGGACGAGATCGAGATCGGAAAACTTCTTATCTGCTTCACCACAACCGTCCCCTGCACGAGTGATAGCAGCACAACTGTTTTCGCTCGCTGCATCGCATCTCCTCCCAACCGACCATCCTCCATGGTTCAAGATCAAGCCTCCAATCTTCCGTCCGCTCCAAGATCGACCATACCACCGGGCCAATTGGGCCTACTCGCGGTGGCAGCTGCTGCCGTCGATCCTGACGCGTCTTCCACTTCACCACCTCTCCCTCATTCTTCATGTCCAGAAGGTCATCGGTTGTATTCGGCACCGACAGCTCATGTTCACCGGTCTCATGTGGATCTACAAGTCGTTCGATCGTCGCTCCGAGACGTTCAAACCTCTCTCAGGGGTGTGGAGGACATTATCAACCGTGAATCGATCTTCCTCCAACTGCAAGATGATCATGAGGACCTTCAGCATGCTCACGTGGACTCTCTTCGTCACATGGGCGATCTACATCGACATTTGGATCACCTCCGATCTCAAGCCATGCCATTCGCTAAGTTCTGTCAAGATCGGTATGACGCGCTGATCGAAGCGTTGGAGGATTCCAATGCACAGTTGGTAGAGAGCAGATCCACTGTCGAGGAACTTGAAGAGAAGCTAGACAGAGTCTCTAAGCTTCGGGAAGATTACAGCAAACTGCAGGCCACTTCTAAAAGCACGATCCTATGTCTGGAAGACGAGATCGACACCTTGAAGCGCCAGATCCAAAACTTCCAAGCCCAGCTGGCTGCTCTAACCAGTCATCCCGATCTTGGCTCCCCGCCTCCTCATGCGCTCGCTTGTCTCTTATTTAATCAAGATCAGGAACTGGTTGCTGCTCGTCAGCGTGATCGGACCCAAGATCAATCACTACTGGAGGTCCGTCAGCGCTTGAAGGATCGAGATCAGGACTTATCCAAGGCTCAGCAGCGGTGTCAAGCGCTGGAGCGGTCGGAAGCTTCGCTGGAGGCGGCGGCTCTCCAGCTGCAAAGTCAGATCAGTGCACACGATCGACGCATCGCCCGACTTCACGAGGAGCGGGATCAAATCCGAACGGACTGTCACGAGGCTCAATCCGAGCGAGATCAAGCAGTGGCGAAGGTAGCTTCTTCGTCTGAGCATCTGGACAAAGCTCGTGCCGAGCTTCGTGCTCGCGGGAACCATGTTGACTCGATGAGGGCCAACGTCTCCCGCTTAGAGCAACAGGTCGCTGGTCTTCAGACTGCCCGTTCCCAAGTGGACCACCAATTCGTGAGCCAGAAGCGGGAGCTTGCTGCTCTACGGGTTGAGTATGCTGCTCTCTCGGCCCATTACAAGGACGCTTATAGCCGATTTTGGGCTGTGGCGCGCTCCCTCAACCAAGATGTCGCTCTTCCGACCCCGGCCAGTCTGACACGTCCTCGATCTTGGTCGGAATCATCCCCACCCCGATCTCGCAAGACTCGACGGCTCGATCTTTCATCCTCCAAGTCTCTTGACGATCTTCCTGACTCCGAGGGTCCAGATCCTGAAGTTCCCGAACCTGAACTCCCTGATCTCCCTCAGGAGTCCGAGATCGAGCAAGAAAGCGGCCCTCCTGAGCAGGAAGGCGGTTCTCCTGATCTTCCTCAAGAATCCGAGATCGAGCAAGAAAGCGGCTCTCCTGAGCAGGATGATGCGGATGATCCTGAGATGTTAGTGGCTTTAGCTAAATCTTGTTCGGTTCTTCGTCGATCTAAGCCGTCTGGAGGAGATCAGGGTGCTTCGGGAACTGCCGGCCATCCTATCGACTTGGGTGGCGAAGGAAGTGACAATATTCCCTCCGACGACCAGTCCGAGCAATCTCCGGAGATCGATCCCCCTGCGGATAGCCCCGATTCCGCTCCCAATGACAGTGATCTCGAGTCTGGTGCGGGCCAATCGCTTCCTGATATTCGACAGTCCTCCGAGGCCACTACCCTGACTCCGCCGCATCCCAAAGTCCCAAGATCAGAGTGGATTCCCAGCTTGATCACCAGACGCCTTTTTCGCTCGGCGGATGTCTTCCCTTGGGATGTGGATCGCGTGAGTCATCTGAGCATCTCCACCTTGAATACAAAGGTGTTGAGTCATCTTTTGCTCGGTGTCTCCGAATGGCTGTTTCCTGACGTGGCCCCTTCTGCGACGCCTTCTCGGATCGAGATCGAAGACTTTATTACGGGACCTGCTGTGGATGCTCTGATGTCTCTTACCCCTCCACCGTGGGCGTCTTTGGAGTCCGCCGAAGGACCTCTCTCCTTCATGGTTGATTTTATTCCTCCTGGCTTTTGTGAGAAATATCTGGAGTATGAGGAGAAGCATCTTCAGGCGCTCTGGGAGTCCAGTCATTTATTGCCGATCTCAGAAGACATGTGCGTTGCTGACGCAGCCTTATCGGCCTACCATGAAGGTCGTCGCCAGCGTCGATCTCGGGCTGGAGCCGCCTGGAAGCAGTTCTTGTTTCGACATCTCATCCCGGCTCTGCGTCAACAGTATTGCGATCTGGATGTCTTGCTGGACCCTTTCTTCCTGCATTTCCCCAAGCCGCGTCACCCCAAGATCTGGTATCCGGATGTGTCTGCTGCGTCGCTAGAGGATGCGCTGTCCGCCGTTGATCTTGCGGAACCTTGGCGTCTACAATATCGCCGATCTTCTACGGATCATCCAGCGACGCGTATTCCTCGTCTTCAGGACAAGTTCGTCAACGTGCCACCTTCTTCTCAGCCAGCCTCCAACATAGCGGTGCTATAATGTTTTGATTAATCCATTTCTTCTTCGCGATTTCCTTCCTTTTATGCGTCACTCTTGAGATATTAACGCATTTGATCTTAGTGACTCATAGCCATCTAGTCGGTTTCACATGTATCATATTCACCACTATCCACCTGATCTATCGCCGTCCGATAGATCCTCCACCTGTTCCTTCGTGATGTGACCAACTCACTTCACGATCTCGCCTCCTCATGGCTCCTCATGTGATTGCATGACCTCGAATCGATTTCGATTCGTTCGATCTCGCAAATAATCATACAGTAGAGCTCCACAATTAAGATCGGCTTCATCTACCCATGTCGGTTCGTCATATCCTTTCCAGCGTACCAAGAATTCGCGCAATGTACGTCCGTATCGCGTACGCTTCCCCGATCTCATGTCTACGATCTTCTCAACTTCGTATTCGTTGGCCTCTAGATCTCGTACCCAGCTATCTTCAGGCAACAAGGCTTCATCAAAATCGAATCGATCTTGATCTTGTATTGTCAGCCGCGTCTTGGGACGATCTGGGAATTGTCGTACAGTCTTGATCTTAGAGACATGTACCACCGGGAAGAGTCGATATTCTGTACCGGCGATCTCAAGACGTACGGCATGTTCTTCTACCAACTCCAATACACGGAAAGGACCGTGCCACATGTGTGCCAGCTTACGCGCATATCCTTCCTTGACTCGATCTAAATACAGCAACACTTGAGTTCCAACTTCGATCTCATGTGGTCGGACCGTTTCGTTGTGTCGATCTGCCCTTTCTTGGATCGCATATCGTAGTCTCTCGTTAACCTGCTCGCGTGCTTGCTGATACTGCTTCTGGATACGGTATCGCCACCGACGGGTTCACGATCTCGTCTTCTCGTTGATCCTAATGGTATCATTGCTTCCAACGTAGATCGTGGATCACAGCCATGTAACAGATAAAACGGGGTATCTCCTCGGACGCGATCTTGGGCAGTATTGAGTGCGAAGGAGTGGCGCTCAGCATATTCGTCCCAATCTCGCTGGTCGATATTCTCCACGTACATCTTGACTGCACGTGTCAATGTTCCCACCATCCGTTCGGTTGTACCGTTTGCTTGCGGGCGGTATGCCATTGTTGCTCGCTGTCTCTGTCCCACGATCTTGTTAAACGATCTGAAGAAGTCAGACATAAAACCGGGTTCTCGATCGTGTCGGATAGCTTCGCTTGCACCGAACCGGCGGAAAACACATTCCTCGTAGTTCTCGGCAACGGTCTGAGCTGTCCTTGATGCGCTAGCTTTTGCGATCACATATCCAGTGAATAGATCGATCCAGATCAGCAACTCGGTGTTGCCCTTGTACGATCTTGGTAACGATGGTATGTGATCCATGCCGATAATCTGGAATGGGTACGTAGCTTGTAAGTTGCCGGGCGATTCCCCGTGGATCGTGGGCCGTCCTTTCCTGTCTCGCAGTCTATACACTGACCCACGTAGCGTTGTACACTCTGATATAATCCGCGCCAGTGGAAATGAGCTCTGATCTTGTGGTATGTCCGTCCGATACCTTCCAGACTCGAATGATAGTGATGCATAAGATCGTTTTGCAATGTTTCAGGCACAACGAGCTTGGCCACAAGATCGCGATCTTCGTCGGACTGCTTGGTCGGCGGAAAATAAAACAACAACCCTGATTCATCTGTCTGATAGCGATCTGCGATCTTAGCGCAGCTTTTCGCTTCGACCGAAGTAAGATCTTGTACGTCCCCTCGCAGGTAAGCTTTAAGATCGACGATCCATTTCTCCTCCTCTTGAGCTCGGCTAATACGCTTCATCCTCATCCTTTGCACAATCTTTTCCCGTAACACCTGAGGTCGACATTTCTTACGTGATCTTGTGACAGCAGTGATCTTGACTGTAGCTGCATCATCCTTAGCTATTAGCAACTCATCCAATCTATTGAGAGTCATAAGATCTTGGCGCTCCTCCTCCGTGACATCCACAACTCCACTTTCGCGACGTAATGCGGCACTCGCCAAACTGTCTGCGCTTTGGTTCCAGTCTCGCTTCATATGAAGGAACTCATGGTTGGGCCAAGATCGGAGACGTTCCATTGCTTGCTGTCGTAACAACGTTAAACCCGGGGCTTTACATTCGATCTCACCCTTCATTTGTCTGATCACCAAGTTAGAATTTCCACAGATAATCAGGCGTCCCCTGTCCATATCTGACAGGAGATCGAGACACAGAAGCAGACCATGGTACTCGGCCTCATTTACCGTAAGATCGAGCTTGTACTTCGATGCTGCTGAGATCACTGTCCATTCTGGTAGGCTCCACACTATTCCACTGTATGCTCCGCCACTTCGTTTCACACGTGCTGATCCATCAAAATTCACAACTAGTAATCTCTCATCTGGCTCCACTGTTGGAGGGTGCATCGAGATCACTTGTCGTGGTTGTTTCCTGGGAGCGGGCATCCCACACAACTGAGCGTGTCCTGGCACTTAAATAAGCTAGCTTCACTTACCTAAGTCGGACTTGACTCTTGTTAGCTGGGGGGAAGACTGCGTTTTATAAACTGCTTAATGTGAGGCTCAGAGAGCCTCTGTATGTCATCCTATGTTTTGTCCTATGCCTATATACAAATATCAAGTGAAAACAAATCTCTGTAGGGGCCTCCGAGGTTTCAGGATAAGTACGACCGAGGGGCGACAACTCACTCTTAAGTACGGATTTGGGACTGCACAGACATGAGACAAGAGATCTGAGATGGGTACAGAGCCCTATCTCGGCCTAGTCCAGGAAGCCTCGGTCAGGTTATATTAGGCCAACCGAGGCTCTCGAATGTCACTATTCCTTCTCCGTCACTCCGTCGCGGGATGTATAATCCTCCAATGGGGTGAACCCTCGCTTTTCACCGAAAGGTTCTGTGGCGGTTGCCTTAGCGACTGGGTGGCTACCTCACGGTTAGAACCCAACACCACAACTGCCCCCGCCTCGACGCGAACCTTCCCAACTGGTGACCGTCGTGACGCCTCATTCTCCAATTTTCTTCCGACCTTCATGGTCCGCCAATCGCGTGCCCTGGAGCGGGCCACCGCCGCAACTATGCAGGCTCTCGGGCCTCGAGAACAGGTATGTAATAGCTTGCACGTTCACCCGAGGCTTCAGTCCACACCTTGTCTCACTGTTTGTATCGTCAGACGACTACTGATGTGCCTCCCGAGGCTCAATACACTCCGCTAGAGCATCCTGGAGCCGCTGGGCAGGCGGCGGAGACCCCACTGTCACCAACTCCCGCGCTGACAGTGGATTCAGCAACTCGCGGGGTGTCAGGAGGGTCTTCGCCAATTTTATCGCCTTGCTCGCCTCGGACGTCTCCTCTTCCGTCTTCTTCCGAAGCGGGCTCTCGCTTGACACCAACTCCCGCGCCGGCAGAGGATTCGGCAACTTACGGGGTGTCTGGCGGGAGCTCTGCAGACGTTATTGATGAGGAGAGGCCTGTTGGTGATCCCACCGAGCAGTCAACTTTGACTCTCGCCGACCCTCAACTTGTGCAGCTCGCCAAGCTCGTTATTGGTGTTGCTCGCAATCCACCGTGCCGCGTCGACGTAAACCTGGACCGTCGTCTGCAGAACGCGTCAAACCTCGGTGAGGTCTTGGCTGCTGCTATCGCCCCCGTCCGGATTCCCCTTCATGAATCCGAGGAGATGGTCTCGCTACGGGACGAAGTCTCTCGATGCCAAGAGCAAGTCAAAGATGCTGAAGATAAGCTCGCAACCGAGTTCCAACTCCGAACGAGGGCCGAGATGTTCTGCACCCAAGCTTCTTGCGACTTCAATGCTGCTGCCAACACTTTGCACTCTGTTCGACTGGAGAACGTAGCCCTCTCTCGGCAGCTCGCACTGGCCAACGCTGCTATAGCGACTCACGCCGAGTCCATGGCTCAACTCGGTCTTCGCGTGAAGAACGCCGAGGCTGACTCTGCTGCAGCCGTGCGGACGATCCGAAAGGATCGGGAGCGCTTCAAGGCTGGTGTGGCGGCATATACCGAGCAGATGGCCAAACGTCGGTCTTACCTGCTTCGGAGCGACAGCCGGAATGATGGTACGGTGCCTGCTCGCATCCAAGCTCTGGTGACCGAGAACGCTGGCTTGCAGAGGGCAAATTCGATCCTCCGTCAGCATTCGGCCAACCACGGCCTAAACACCGATGCACTTGTCCTCGCTTCGGTGGACATTACGGCTGACAACATTGACTGGAGTCTTCTCGGTTTGTCTCCTCCACGTGTGACGGTGGAGACCCCTCGAACTCCTAGTTCAGACCACTCGGGTGGCGACTCAAGTGCCAACGAGGCTTCCGATTCGGCGCAACAAGCCATTTCGGCGCCCCGAGCACTACAGGCAATCCAGAGGGCGACTCCGAGGATTCTCAGCCTGTCGGACCTCCGTCGAAGCGTCGTCGGCTTCGTCGCCACCACGTCCCAGCGGCTAAGTCTGGTTCGTCTACCTCGGCGGCTCCGAGGTCTTCGTTGCCACTCAATCGGCGACTCGGTCGTCCTTCGGTGAAGCCCAAGCGTCGCTCGCCGGCTCCGACCCCTGTTCAGCTACCGTCCGCTGCCTTCTCGTTGCCTGCTGTTCCTCCGACACCTGCTCCGAGCTCTCCGACACCCAGTGTTCCGACGTCGGCTGCACCGTCCTCGGCTTCGGCCGTGCCAACCCTACCGGCTCCTCTTCTGGCTGCGCCGGCCGCATCCGTCGAGGCCGAGGCTTCGCCTGGTTCACAGCAAGCGTTGTCCCAAGCTGCGGAAGAGGAGTTTGAAGACGGTGAAGTGGCTGACGAGCCTCCGGCCGCGTCAGATAATGAAGCGAAAACACTGAAGAGCTTCCCGACTCGGACGAGGATGCCACTGCTTCCAACGCTGCAGCCTCCGAACCCTCGTCCGAGGTCATTGACTTGGCGTCCGGTAATGCAGGTAATGCCGAGGTTTCGAAGCCCGTGGACAGTCCATTCTCGTCTCCGGTGATTTCATTGCCTCGCAAGGATGGCCGGCCTGTCCGGGGCGCGTCTGTGGTATCCGGTCTCCGTTCAATGGAGATGGTGGAGCGAGAGCTCGCTGTAGACGATTTCGTCCTCGGTCTCTCCCCGACTGGGTCCACCCCGCCGGCCGTGGCACAGGTACCTCCTACCACTGCCTCCGGGACCGGTAGTCGCCAAGTCTCTCAAGTCCAACCTCCAAGCTCTCGGCCGGTTGTGACTGCCCCGTCTGCCGTCTCTGTTCCGGCGTCCTCGTTGTACCGCCCTAGGCGGTCGCAGTCGAGCGCTCGGAGACCACATGCGGTGGTTACGGCAACGTTGTCTACAGCGCCAGGTCCAAGCTCGGTGACCTTCACTCCTATCGGCAGCAGCCTTCAACTTCCTCTCGGGTCGAAGAAGCTCGCCTCTCTAGCTGGGCCTTTCTTGGAACCTGGTTTCACCGCGCCCGGAGCTCAGGAGGCTTGGTGTCAGATCCAAAACCGGAGTCTGTCCGAGCCTCTGCCGAAGGATGGAGTTTCGCCCGTGTCTGCTGCCAGTCTCTCTGCTATGATGGACTGGAAAAACTCTGGTCATCCGTGGCAGCAGCTACGCCGCCGACTGCCCGAGCAGCCATGCCTCTTTGACTCCAGCGGATTTCCACCGGGGACGAAGATCTCCATTCGAGAGACTGGGCTCGGACGCACCGTCAAACTGTGGCGGCAGTTCCAAGGTACCTCCACGGACAGGACCGAGAAAGCAGACTTGGGTCTCGCCTTGTGGGAGCGTCGCCACTGGATCCAAGTCTCGGCGGTCGAGAATTACCTCCGCCGTCTCGAGAGAGAGCATGGGCGTCGAGATCCTCTCGTTGTCGCCTTGGTTGCACAGTGGAAGGCGTACAACAAGGCTCGGAACCTCCGTGCGGACCGTCTCCGTCAGCAGATGGTGTACCGAGTCTGGGAATGGAGTATTGAGCGTGACAGCAAGCCTCGGGAAACCCTGCTGAGCTTCTGCTGGAGCCTTCTTACTTGCAGTACCCGTTTGAAGTGTTGGATTGGGCTCCTTCCACAGATAACTGGATTCAAGAGCTCGTGGTTCTCGACGCGCAACAGCCGTGGCGTAATTGCTGGATGGATGCTCCCGCCGAGCATCCGTATAACACTACCTTCGCTCCCTGCAACCCTGATGTGCCGCTATTTGTTCCTCGGCATCGCTCTATGCAAGTGTGGCGTCCTCGATTATGGTTAACCCAGCTCTGGATCCGGCCGCTATTCGTGCTTCGTGGGCAGCCGAGTCTTCGGACACTCCAGGCTCGGCTCCGGAGGCTCCGGTTTCCGGCATTTTAGGGTCTCCTCCTGCTGACATCCTGAGTGCCGGCTTGGACGTCCTCGTGGACTTGGCTACCGCCACCACCGAGATATAACCTCGGTCGGCGCATATTTTTGTTTCGTTGTCCAAGCTACTTCCGTAGTTCCAAGAGTGCTGTAGCGTAATTGGTAGCTTGGTTTCTATGTCGTTCTTTGTCGTAATCTCCAATTCACTGGTTCGTTTACTTTTCATGCAAATATGCAATGTTCGGTACAGTAATCTTCATCTTCCTCTCTGTAGGCTGTACCGACCCCGCAGAGGATTCTCGTTTCAGTACAGTAGCTTCTTTCGTCTGTCACTGCAGGCTGTACTGGCCCTGCAGGCAGGTCAATCTTTTGGTGACGTTCCATTTAGTCCTCGTCGGCGACTTGGACCATTTGCAACCGTCGGTCACTGCGCTTCTCTCGCAAGTAGTCATAAAGAAGACCTCCACACGACAAATTGGACGCAGGTTCCCATGTTGGTTCATCGTATCCCAACCACTTCACTTTGAACTCTCGGACGGCTCGTTCGGTGCCTGTGGATAACGGGACGCGGTCGTCGAGAATAGCCTCGACCTCGTATTCACCGGCGAGTTGATCAGGCTCCCAGCTATCTTCGGGAAGCAATTCCTCGTCGAAATCTAGTCTCGTTTCCTCTGTCACCTCCGGTGTCAGCCGACTCTTCGGTCGACTCCCGAATTCGTTCACAGCCTTGAGTCGAGATACATGCACCACAGGGTAGAACCTGTACCCGCTTCGGTCGGGTAGTTCCAACTCGTCGCGAACTCTTCGACCTTTCTCTTCACCCGGAATGGCCCATGCCATCGGTGTGCTAGCTTCTTCGTCAGTCCTGGTTTCACACGTTCCATGTACAGCCATACACGGTCACTGGGCTCGAACAATGGCCTCGGTGCGGTGACCGGGGTGTCATCTGCTGTCTCTGAGACAGAGTGCGCCCTGTCCGAAAGCTCGGTCTCACCCGTACTCGGTATAGCCGCTTGCTCTCTTCCACTAAGTGCTTCATTATGTTTCCGGGCTCTCCGAGACTTCTCAGTGGCTTGATACTCTTTAGCCATTTCCAGTGCGATCTCCTGTTGGCGGTTCACTTCTCGGCGCCATGCTAATGCGTCAGTTTGCTTTCCAGACCCTCGTTTGAGCGACGAGGTCATCGCTCGGAGCGTTGATTGTGCGTCCCACCCATGAACAAGGTAGAACGGAGTCTCTTTCCTCGTTGCGTCCATCGAGTTGTTGATCGCGAAGATCAACTTCTCGGCGATCTCATCCCAGTCTTGTTGGAGCGGGTCCTCGGCGTACACTCGCACTGATTGCATGACGGTCTTCACCGACCGTTCTTGTTGGCCATTAGCCTGCGGACGGTAACTCAGGGTCGCCCTTGACCTCGATTGCATCATCTCAGCGAAAGCTTGGAATACCTCGCTCATGAAGCGTGGGTCGCGATCATGGCGGATCATTGTCGGAGCACCGAATCTTCGGTAGACACACTCTTCGAAAGCTTTTGCCACACAGAGCGCGGTTGTGTCAGCCATTGCCTTTCCCATCACGAAGCCTGTGAACGCGCACTGGAAGAGCAAAAGCGCTGTATTGCCCCTCCGAGACTTCGGTAGTGGTATGACAAAGTCCATGGACACCAGTTGGAACGGTCTCTCGGCGAGTACGTTGCCGGGCGAATACCCTCGGAACTGTGGTCGGCTCTTGCTAGAGCTGCAATCGGGGCAAGACCGTACGTGCCTTTCGACATCCGCGTAGAGACCGATCCAATAGTAGTCTTGTCTGATCCTGTTGAAGGTTCGGACAATGCCTTGGTGGCCGCCTTCTAGCGAGTCATGGCAGTTCTGCAATACCTCCTGGACCATCGTTCAAGGGCACTACCAAGCGTAGGATAGTCTCCTCTAGCTGTCGGTCGCTCTTCGGCGGCTCGTCCCGAGGTAATATAGGACATTGTCCTCGCTTAGCGTGAACCGATCCGACATCTTCCATGAATCTCTCGCTGCTCGATAACCGAGCTTCGAGTCTTCACCACGGAGCACTGTCTTGAGGTTAGACCATCTCAACTCTTCGTCCTGGGCAATCGCAATTCGTCTCCGACGTTCTCGTTGGACCGTCAGAGGGTCTATGTCGTTTGCACTCGGAGCTGTTGAAGTTGAATCCTCGGCGCTCGGTTGCTCCTCTCGCACCTGGTTTTGGGCTTTGGTAGGCGTATCATTCGCTTTGTCTTGACTGTCCGCCTCTCTTCGGTCGACTATCGAGGTCTCGTTGGCGAATCTGACCCGCTTCTCGTTAACTTTAGCTTGTTGCCGGGTGGTCACCGTTAGTCGTCCGGTCTCAGTGTCGTCTTGCACAAAATCGAAAAAAGTTCTGTGATGGGGAGAGCCTGTTCTCATATAGGCTCGGACCGTGTTGATCGATGGTTTGTCCTCGGCCTCGGCCTTGGCAGTTGGTTCGTAGATGACGTCTTGGATGCGGTTTAGCGCAACCAGTTCTGACAGCCTGGCCTCGGTTGACACCACTTTAGACACCTTGCTCTCGAGCGTTTCGCTTGCAAGCGAATCTGCAGCAGCATTGAACTCTCGGACCACGTGCAAGTACTTCACCGATCGGAATTTGGCTATGAGTTCTCGGTGGCGGTTCAGTTGGGCCAACAGTGACTCCTTACGACATGCGATCACCCCTAGGGACTGCTGGATTGCGAGTCTCGAGTCGCCCACGATGACTAAGTCCTCGGTCGTGTGCTCTAATGCAGCTTGTACTCCGTTGTTCATACCCGCATACTCGGCGAGGTTCACCGTGGTCGCCTCGAGGTGAGCACTCGCAGCGGTCACTATAGTCCACTCTGGTAATCTCCACAGTATCCATGCACAACTGCCATAGCCACCGTGCTTTTCGGTCTTAGCCGAACCATCAAATGACAGCACGAAGCCTTGGTAGGACCTCGGTAGCCGTGCGTACAGCAGGTTCGGGTCCATCCTAATGCTCGGTGACCCTTTGGTTGGTGGTGCAACTTGTGCTAACGAATCATCTAGGTCGACGAAACTCGTCAACCCGCTTGAAGCAACTGCGCGAATGCGCAATCTCGTTCCTTCACCCGCTGCACCACTAAGTGCCACGGGGACAGCATAACTGCAAACTGGGTCGTGCGTCCGAACAGTGTCTTGGACTTATGTACCCAGTCGAGCGTCGAAAACCGCGTATAGACGTGGATGGTCCGACCTGCGAGCTGAGTGTAGCACACCTTCAGCAGCAGTAGAAGGGCTAAGACCTCCTTCTCGGCCGGATGATAGTTCATCTCGGCGTCCTTGAGAACACGCCCGCAAAACCGAACGGGGTGTAACTTGCCGTCGTGTTCTTGCATGAGAGTGGAGCTCAGCGCCCACTCGTTCGCGAAGAGCATGACGTGCACCTCTTTGTCTCGGTCGAAGTGCCGTAATATCGGGGCGTCCATCACCTTCTGTTGGAGTGCTGCGAAGCTTCGTCTGGCTACCGTGAGGTCACCCCCAGGTGCAAAATCTGCGTCCTTCAACTGGTACAACGCAGCGCCGTACACTGCGAAGTCTTGGATGAACCGGCTGTAGTAGTTGAGCGCACCCAGGAACGACTGCATACCTTTCTTTGACGTTGGAAAAGGGACCTCCGTCACTGCCTTGATCTTCTTTGGATCGGCTCGAATGCCCTCGGACGAGACTTCATGGGACAGGAAGTCCACTTTGGACTGCACGAATATACTCTTCGTGAAGCTGACGCTGATCCGACACTCTGTGAAGCGTTGGAGCAGTCGGTCCAGCGTCGCTAAACAGCCGTCGAACGTCTCGTTACCGAAGCATATGTCGTCGACGAAGGATCGTCGGTCGAACACCGGAACCAGCGAAGACTCGTCCGACTCGCCGTTCGCAAACATGTCACCCGTGGGACTATTCACCAACAGGGACACTGCGTCCATAACAGTAGAAGACTCTCGGTCGGCCTCGAACTTGGTTCGAGCCTTCGGTGGGGCCTCTGAATGCTGGTTACAATCCTCGGTAGCGATTGTTCGGGCATCTTTGGTCTGTTCTTCGGCTTCACGCATAGCTTTCGCGAATTGCGACCACCCGCCCTTCGGCTGGACAAATCCCCAAAGAGCATTGTCGATCATCCGCTGATAAATCATCGGTGCGTTCTTGAGACCAAATGGCATCCGTAGCCACTCAAAATGCCCCAGTGCGCAGACAAATGCAGAGATCTTCCGAGCTCTCTGTGTCATCATTATGGCCCAAAATCCGCTCGCTGCGTCCAACGAGCAGAACCATAGGTAAGCTTCCATATCCGTCAAAAGGTCGTCAACGAGCGGCATGGCGTACTCCATGATCGCTGTGACTGCATTCACCATCTTGTAATCAATACACAGACGGATATCGACACCGTTCTTTTTCAGGACAATCACAATCGGGGACGCCCACGGGCTGTCCGAGAAAGTAATCAGTCCAGCCCGTAGCAATCCTTTCAGGAGCTCATACAGCTTCCCGAGAAATCGCAACGGCGTCCTCCGAGCCCTCTGTTTGATAGGCGCGTGCCCTTGCACGTCAATATCGCACACCACACCGTATGCCGGTGGTGGTAGCGCATTACCACTTGAGATCATGATCTCCTCGTGACGCTTCAACACCTCAACCAGCTTCTCCTGCTGACCCTCGTCCAGGTCTTTATTCTGAACATTCGGACCGGTGTAATCTAAAGCGGTAACCGTAATCTCGGTCAGGTCAGGCAGGAATGCCAATTCCTGTGCGTAGTCGGTGAGCTCGATGTCGTTCGCCAAATGCTCGGACACGTCATTTTCTTCAACGTCTCGCCCCGCCTCGACCCCTGCTGCAATCTCGTGCATTGCGGACACGTAGGCTGCGTTCAATATACACTCTGGATCTTCAGTAGGACACGGGGTATGTTTGGCTCGGTCGTCTGGCTCGTCCAGAATCTGGACCGAGGTGCCGATATTCTCGGATGTCACCCCTGTTGAAGACTCGGTGCACGCGGCATCATCCGTAGCGTGAGTCGAGGACTGCCTCTGAGCTTGTTCGGACACTCGGTCGTCATTCCCTGACTCTAGCGCGTGCTCCAACTCCTCGGCACAGTAGACTTGAACCTCTTCGCTTGGGTCCGAACCCTCGGCGCCTCTAGTGAGAATATTCTGAGGTGTCGGATACTCTCGGCGCTCGACCGCAGGCGGCTGATCGGCTAGCCAACGTTCATAGAGCACGCGCTCTCGTTCAAACAGCGTCTCGTCACGGCTCTCCGCGTAGGCAAGGATCTGCCACTCCTTATACTTGTTAGACCGTAGGCGTACGTACCCAGGCTCGCGCGGAAGTTCGCCTATTGGTACCCATAACACAACCGACTCATGTTTCGAGCAATTAGCGACGCTCGGTGTCACATTCGTCAGCCGGACCCACGTCGGGTGCCCCCGTCTAAACCTCGTTACCGTCGGGACGAGTCTCTCCGTCCGTCGGATCCAAACTTCGTGAGTGTCTCGAGAGGGTCGTTTACACCTAAGCCGGAACTCTCGCCACTCATGACCGGGGATATACAAATCCTCGGTCGGTCCACCAACTACCTGAGTGCCATAGGGTTCATCATCCGCCGCGCTCAGCGACTTAATCAGTGGCACCATCACTTCATCTGGCAGTCTAGCTGTCCCGTGGAACAGGTCTAGCCGGACACCTGCCGGAATCATGAAATCCGTTCCGAGGACCACATCGACTCGGCACTGTGGTTCATGACCCACATCTCAAACTCGTACACTCGCTCCCACCCCAGGGTGATCTTCACGAGCGCTCGTCGACGAGTCTCTAGCACTCCAGGGTTAATTCTCCGCACTTCCAAGCTTCGCCGTGGTCTGGGACTTCACGCAACCGCAACCTCTTGGCGTAGTTCGCCGAGATCACGCTGACGTTGGCTCCAGTGTCCAACAGAATCCTCGTTCGCACATCATTCACTGCTCCCTTGACCAAAGCTCTCATTCTCTTCCTCTTGTCGTACCGTTGGGACGACCACCACCCCAATCTCTCGCCGGGAGCAACTTCGTCCTCGGGACGAGACTTCGGGGCGATCGTTCAACTCGGGACATACTAGCAATCGAACCCTCGGTCTTGCGGCCACTAGGTTCGCCAATGCTCCACTCCTTCACTCCACACTCACTGAGGTATACACCTCTCTCCTTTTCATTTTCCATCGTTTTCACACTCGTAATCTCTCGGTCTTCGGGCCAATTCACCTCTCCTGCGAATGCGAACATATAGTCGGCATCTATTGCAGGTTCGGTTAACTGTGGCAGCCCGATTGGGACCAACCCAGTTTCAGTTGGCGGGTTGCCTAGTTTAAATGATTCCCGAACACTAAGCTTTGCAGCTCAGGCGTGAGATCTTTCTTATCGACCTTCGATCGTAGGAGGTTGGTGAGCTCGTTGAGGGCGTCACACTTCCCAGCGTCGTGCACTTGTTTGCACAACTTGCATCGCCTGTAGCAGTAGTGCACTGAGTGCGACATACTGCCACAGGCTGCACAAGGACCGTACTGGCGCTGTCGGTTGTCTCGTCCGTAGCCTCGGTCTTTGTTGAAGTGACCATTACCACCCCTGGGGTGTCGGTGGTCGGACCGGGCGAACGTGCCTTCTGCAGCGGCGCGGCGTTCACTGTCGTTGGCGGCTGCAACGTGACCGTATTCACCGTCGGGACTAGAATCGCTGTCGGAGCTCTCACTGGAACATCGGCTGCCGTCCCGGCGCCGTTCGTCGTCGCTAGATGTTTCGGTGCTGTCATAACCATGATGGCGCGTCTCTGGGCGGTTCGATCGGGACCTAGTAGCGTCGTTCACATTCAATGCAGCGACGAGGTCAGTTAGCGCATTCGCTACCGTGACTCTCGGGCGTGAATCGTCGCGACGGCGCTCGGTCATGTCGATCACGGCGATAGCTGTCTCGCGAACCCTCTGTGCGCCTACCATCATGTCGGCGGCTGTCTTCTTGGTTCTTCGGACGGCGTCCTGACGACTCTCGGGATGTTTTACGTTCCCGACGACGGAGGATGTCGTTGACCATATCTTCGAGGTCATGAATGTCCTTAACTCGGACGTGACACAGACGCTCTTCCAGACCTCGGTCATCACACGTATCCAGAAAGTGTTCCACATGGTCCTTGGCGTCGCGTCCACCGTTCTCGAACTGCACTCCGGCATTGCGGGCATAGCCGTTCAGCCTATTGAGGTAATCACACACGTGCTCTTTGTCCTCTCGTTTCGCTGAATAATACCGAGCCTTCGCAGACTGAGTAAACCGTGAGCAGTAGTACTTGATAAATGCATCGCTCAACAACTTCCACGTACGACGAGTCTTGCGAGGAAGTTGTCGGTACCAATGTAGAGCTCCATCTTGGAGACTGAGTTCGAACGCCATGCACCACTCGTTTGGTGACGTATGCGTTCCCTTCATCTCGTAGATAAAGGTTCGGAGCCATTGCATGGACTTCTCGCTCTTGTTCCGGAGTCCAAAATAGGGCTTGATGTTGCCGAGTGGAAGGTGGGTTGCGAGCTCGAGCCTCGGTGTGGAGCTTTTAGTCTCCGCCTTGCTCAGCTCGCGGATCTGGCGCGCCCACTCCTCGGTGAGGTCTCCATCGAGATAATCGAAGTCACCTGAGTCACTATCGCTGTCCGACGAGTCTTCTGGGCTATCGTAGTTCCTGGTGGGACGTCGGCCAGTCTCTTGACGAGTGTTCGGAGTGGGGCGTAGACTTTCTGTCTCCTCGCTAGCCGCTCAGATCGACTTGCAGACCTCGGTGTCACCATGTGCGAATCTTGCATGTACGGTGAAGCCTCGGCTGTAGCCGTAAAGACGCCAGAATCGGAACCCTCGTTGACACGCTTCTTGGGAGTTTGAGGAAGCGGGACCTTTGATGGGTCCGCCGCTTCCGGTGCGCGTCGGGCTATAGGTTGACGGCCTGCCCCAATCTCGGACACCCCAAAAGACGTCCGCAACTTCTTCTTCCACTTTCGCAACGCTGTGCCGGCATCAGTCGGCGTCCAATCCTTGAGTGCGGCGTCAGATGGAAACCTCTGAGGCTCGCACCCCATAGCACGGAGAAGTAGCACAGTATCCTGAGCCACTTGTCGAGTGCTCGTTGAGTCAATGGGCACAGCTAGCTCACCCCCAAGGTCCATCCAGACAGCCTGGCGGGCCTGCTTCGGGCCGAACAGTTGCATCCAATTGCTCCTAGTCTTCATTAGTTCCAGGCAGCGACCTAGAACCTTGTTGGCAGCCGGCGTATCACCATTGACTGGTGGCCGGTTGCCTGTCGACCGAGAAGTTGCCTTCCCGGTCATCGCCGACGGCTTCAAACCGTCGGACCCATCATCACTGTCCTCTGTGGCCGGTTCAGGACCAGCTACGTCGTCCAGCTCTTCGGTGAGGTTACGCGCAAGCGACCTCACCCCTCCGCTGCGGCCTACAGATACCACAGCGGCTTCCGAAAGGTCGGGCATCGCTGCCTTCTCTTCCAGGTACTCTTCGTCATCATCTTCCTTGGCGTCGGAGTAGCCAACCGACTCGTCGAAACTTCCTGAACGTTCGGCAATCGTCACCAAACGAGATGTCGGTGGTGTCGACAATGAACTTCCAGGGTGCACCGTAGGTTCGGTGCGTGTTCCACTTGACTTCATCGGTGTTGCTGGTACCGCTGACTTGCCTCCTTTCGCCATTTTCTCTCTTCTTCTCTCTCTCGAATGCTCGTTAGGGTAGAACCTACCACAACCACAACATACAGAAGTTCACACCAATCCCGGGTCGCGGCACCAGTTGTCGTGTAGGACACGATAGAATTCTCACTTGTCGGGTGAGTTCCCACCAACAACACACGCTTCCCCGTGAAGGTCAGCGATTGTTGGATCAAACCTGAAGACCAGGTACGATCCCTTACACCGGGTCGGTTGTAAGCGCTTCTGTATACCGAGGTTGTTTTAGGTAACCCTTACCTACACCACTAGCCACGAGCTTAGACTAGGGTGTTATATTGCGCTTTCGCGCGTAACCCTGCAGTCCCTCAGAGGAAAGGGTACCGGCGTGTTAGGCCTTATACAGGGGTGTCGAGGTATAACCTCGACGGGGAGCAAAATATACACTAGGACCTTAATAGACCCTAAGTATACACGTAACGACACTTCACTGTCGCCTCCGATCTCTCGGCCACACCAACTCTTGGCCTGACCAGGATAAACTCTCGGTTCAATGTACCTTGAGTCTACCAACAGGCATCCCACACAACTGAGCGTGTCCTGGCACTTAAATAAGCTAGCTACACTTACCTAAGTCGGACTTGACTCTTGTTAGCTGGGGGGAAGACTGCGTTTTATAAACTGCTTAATGTGAGGCTCAGAGAGCCTCTGTATGTCATCCTATGTTTTGTCCTATGCCTATATACAAATATCAAGTGTAAACAAATCACTGTAGGAGCCTCCGAGGTTTCAGAATAAGTACGACCGAGGGGTCGACAACCCACTCTTAAGTACGGATTTGGGACTGTACAGACGTGAGACAAGGGATCTGAGATGGGTACAGAGCCCTATCTCGGCCTAATCCAGGAAGCCTCGGCCAGGTTATATTAGGCTAGCCGAGGCTCCCGGATGTCACTATTCCTTCTCTGTCACTCCGTCGCGGGGTGTATAATCCTCCAATGGGGTGAACCCTCGCTTTTCACCGAAAGGTTCTGTGGCGGTTGCCCCCTAGCGACTGGGTCACTACCTCACCGTTAGAACCCAACACCACATACCGGTACGACCTTCACTCAGTGGCACCACAAGCATTCCCGTGATTACGTGAAGGTGATTACGGGACAAGTGTTTACGCTACGGTCGTGCGTGGGTACAAGATTGTGGGTACAAGATGGGCGTCGACGTGGCAGTCGCTGATTGGCTGGGGTAGCTCAGTATCCAGTTAGAAATCCAGTAGTGTGTATCCAGGTAGGACATCCAGTAGGCTTAGAGGTAGCAGGCAGTTTGCGAACTAAGGACCTAAATCAATCACTTTGCATTTTATCATCTAGTGCTCAAACGACCTTGACTTTTGGTTATGAGCCCAAGCCCCGTATTCCCTGCCCAAGACTCCGACTACGCCTTCGCCATGGACACTGCCTCGACGACGACCTCCCGCATCAACAAGTTCGACGGAACTAACTTCCACACGTGGAAGTTCAAGATGCGCATGGTGCTCGAGGAGCGCGACCTGTGGGAAGTGACAAGTGGAGAGATCAAGCTGGAGCACTGCACCACTGCGATGGACCAATCGACGTTCAAGAGGAAGTCTCGCAAGGC
The DNA here is from genome assembly GCA_008079305.1 of Phytophthora palmivora. NCBI lineage: Eukaryota > Oomycota > Peronosporomycetes > Peronosporales > Peronosporaceae > Phytophthora > Phytophthora palmivora. Next base: position 4,609 of record VOQZ01001659.1, on the reverse strand, counting down.
GCTGGCGATCATCTGTCTCGCGATGGAGGATTCGCAGTTGCCGCTGGTTCGGTCGGCCAAGGATGCGTATGATGCATGGTCAAGAATGGAAGGACACTTCGAGAAGAAGAGTTTGGCCAACAAGCTCTTCCTTCGTCGACGTTTCTTCACGACGATGATGGGCGAAGGTGATGATGTGCTGGAGCACATTAACAAGGTCAAGACGCTGGCGGAACAGCTCGACGCGGTGGGCGCTCCGGTCAACGAGGACGACTTGGTGATCACGCTTCTGGCAAGTCTGAGTGAGTCGTACCAGTTCCTCATCACGGCGTTGGAGTCGAGAGCCGACTCGCTGACATGGGAACTCGTGACGTCTCGGCTGCTGCATGAAGACTTGAAGCGCAAGGAACAAGGTGGCGGTACTGAAGGAACCGCGCACGGTCAAGCATTCATGACAAGCGGTAACGGGAAGAGCAAGGGACGACAGGCGCAGAAGACCAGTGCCTACCATTACTGTGGTGAACAAGGACATTGGATCGCCAAGTGTCCTGTACGGATCCGCGAGAACGCGGAGCGGCAGAGGCCGCAACGAGCGAACGTCGCCGATGATGATGAAGACTGCGGCGACTACTTGTTCTCGGTTGGTGGTGGGACCTCCAAGTCGAGTGAAGTTTGGCTGGTCGACTCGGGTGCGACGCAGCACATGACGTACTCGAAAGAGTACATGAAGAACTACAAGAAGATGACTCCGGTGGACGTGCATCTCGCGGATGACGGAGTGGTACAAGCGGTCGGTAGTGGCGACATTGTCATGTCGATGAAGACTCCACGCGGGATCAAGAAGGGTGTGCTCACGAAGGTGTGGCACATCCCTAAGTTGTCGCGCAACCTGTTTTCGGTCGGGAGGTTCACCAAGGATGTTGGTCCCGTAACGTTCAAGCGCGACGGGTGCTTCGCCGAGACGAAGAAGATCAAGTGGCAGCTCGGAGCGCGTGAAGGCAAGGGACTGTTCAAGCTGTGCATGACTCCGATCATGCCTGACGAGGCCAATGTGTCGAGTTCGAAGGATCGCAAAGGGGACACCACGTCGTACCTCTGGCACCTTCGACTTGGTCACATTGGCCGTGGCGGTCTAGATGCCATCGTCAAGAAGGGTTATGGGGTTGGCATCAACATGACAGCTGTGAAGCAGTGGGAGTTGTGTGATGGGTGTGCACTTGGCAAGCAGACGCGGGTGAGTTACATGCCCAAGTCGCCGAACCACGCCAAGAAACTGTTGGAAGTCATCCACAGTGATGTCTGTGGTCCCATAAAGACGTCGACGTTCAGTGGCAAGAAGTACTTCGTCACGTTCATTGACGAGTACTCGCACTTCTGTGTGGTATACTTGCTGCGGAACAAGTCGGAGGTGGCTGCCAAATTTGCTGAATTCGTGGCATTTGCCGAAACTCAGACGGGTGGTCGTGTGAAAACTCTCCGTGTGAAGCAACTTCGCAGTGACAATGGTGGCGAGTACAAGTCTCGTGAGATGGCCAAGTTCTGCAGAGAGCGTGGGATTGTGCAGAAGTTCACACCGCCGTACACACCTCAACTGAACGGAGTGGCGGAACGGATGAACCGGACGTTGGTGGAATGTGCGCGCTGCATGTTGGAGCATGCCGGACTGTCGAAGTCATATTGGGGTGAAGCGGTGATGACAGCGACGTTTCTTCGGAATCGCTGTCCGACACGCGCTACCAGCCACGGCAAGTCTCCGCACCAAGTCTGGACGGGCAAGAAACCGTTGCTGTCCAACCTTAAGGTGTTCGGTTGCCATGCGTATGTGACGGTCCCGAAGGAGAAACGCACCAAGTTCGACGCTCGGTCGGTGCGTTGTCGATTTCTCGGGTACTCGGAGCACGAGAAAGCGTATCGGTTTGAAGAGATCAAGAGCGGTCGTGTGCTAGTGAGCCGCGATGCGCAGTTCATGGAAGACGTCTTCGACGGTGGGAGACGCAACTTTGGTGAAGACGTGGTCGTGGACCTTCGCGTTGAAGATGCCACAGACCAAGAAGAATCGTCTGAACCAGAAGAAAGCAAGGAAGAAGAAGCTGCGCAGGACGAATACGTCGAGCCTGGCAGCAAGCGACACCAGCGGACTAGGTCGTTAGAGGAAGCGGTGGAGATCCCAAGGTCTAAGCGGCATAGTCGGTCACAAGCGCTGGATGAGCTGTCAGCCATCGCAAATGAAGAAGGCTTCGACGCGGCCTTCGTTGTGGATTCAGTGGGAGAAATGCCGACCACGTTCACGTCGGCGATGGAATCCAGCAACGCGGCCAAGTGAAAGGAAGCGTGCGATTCGGAAATCAACTCTCTTCGCAAGAATGAGACTTGGGTGTTGGTGCCGTTGCCCAAGGGACGCAAGGCGATCAGCTGCAGATGGGTGTTTCGGATCAAGGAAAACCAGGCTGGAGAGATCGAGCGGTTCAAGGCACGACTGGTGGCCAAGGGATTCTTGCAGAAGTACGGCATCGACTACGAAGAGACCTTCGCGCACCAGTGGCCAAGTTCACGTCAATCAGGATCCTGCTCAGCCTGCTCAGCCTGACAGCCAAGTACAACCTCACGGTGCACCAGATGGATGTCAAGACGGCGTTCCTGAACGGGTGGTTGGACGAAGACATCTACATGGTGCAGCCGGATGGCTTTATTGACGAGGCGCACCCAGACTTCGTGTGCAAGCTCAAGCGTTCGTTGTATGGTCTCAAGCAGTCGCCGCGGATGTGGAACCAGACCATCGACAAGTTCATGCTGGAGCTGGGGTTCAAGAAGTGCGAAGCGGATCACTGCATCTACGTCAAGCGGAACGACCAAGACATGATCTTCGTGGCGCTGTACGTGGACGACTTGATCCTCGCAAGCAACAACGACGAGCTGCTCAAGTCGACCAAGGAGGCACTCAGCAAGCGATTCGAGATGACGGACATGGGTCAGCTCAAGTACTTCCTCGGCATGGAAATTGATCAAGATCTTACAGCTGGAAAGGTGTCGGTGCGGCAGACCAAGTTTGCGAAGGACATCCTGGAGAAGTTCAGCATGGAGAAGAGCAACCCTGTCAAGACACCACAAGACCCAGGACTCAAGCTGACCAAGGCCATGTGCGAAGGAGGCTGCAAGCACGAAGAGACCATGGCGAAGGTGCCGTACCGGAATGCAGTCGGCTGCCTGATGTACCTCATGGTGGGGACTCGACCAGACCTTGCAGCGGCAGTGGGAGTTCTCAGCCAGTTTGCCGCGGATCCGTGTCCGACACACTGGCAAGCGCTCAAGAGGGTGTTTCGCTACATCCAAGGTACGAAGACTCATGGCATCGAGTTTCGCGCGAGCAGCGAGGACGGACTCCAAGGTTATTCGGATGCAGATTGGGCCGGCGACATCGAGTCTCGACGAGTACAAGTGGCTACGCGTTCATGATGAACGGCGGATGCATCAGCTGGAGAAGCAAGAAGCAGCGGACGGTGGCGCTATCATCGACGGAGGCAGAGTACATGGCGTTGACGGAAGCGACACAAGAAGCTATCTGGCTCAAGGCGTTCCTGTGCGAGATCGGCGAGATGAAGACCAAGTCGGCAGTCAAGATCTACGAGGACAACCAAGGCTCCATCGCGTTGGCCAAGAACCCGGAATTCCACAAGCGCACCAAGCACATCGACATTCGCTACCACTTCGTGCGCGAGAAGGTTGAAGACGGCCAAGTGGTGTTGGAGTACTGCTCGACAAAGGACATGCTGGCGGACTTGATGACCAAGCCGATCACCGCCGTGCAGTTCGATATCCTTCGGAGCAAGCTAGGGATACAAGGCGCCATTACGGCCGAGTCGAGTGGGAGTGTTGTCAAGAAGGCGCCTCGACCTGCCGCGGTGTACCGGTAGATACCGGTACGACCTTCACTCAGTGGCACCACAAGCATTCCCGTGATTACGTGAAGCTGATTACGGGACAAGTGTTTACGCTACGGTCGTGCGTGGGTACAAGATTGTGGGTACAAGATGGGCGTCGACGTGGCAGTCGCTGATTGGCTGGGGTAGCTCAGTATCCAGTTAGAAATCCAGTAGTGTGTATCCAGGTAGGACATCCAGTAGGCTTAGAGAGGTAGCAGGCAGTTTGCGAACTAAGGACCTAAATCAATCACTTTGCATTTTATCATCTAGTGCTCAAACGACCTTGACTTTTGCCAGGCGGCGCCCCTTGAGAGTCGGCTGCCGGCGTATCATCGGCGACCCCTTGGGGGGACACGTTCCGGAGAAAAGCCGCACCCTGGGCCGATGTCGGCGTTTGTTTGCCGTCCGGGGTTGAAGACTTGCCCATGTCGATGATTTGCGAAATGGGGATATGACCCTGCGTTGCCCGTTGGAGATTTTGCGCTTGAGAAAGAACCTTGAAGATAGGTCTCGACCAACCGTTAGGGAGACAGGGTGTCGTCGAAGTGTGTGGAACCCAGGGAGTCTACAGAGTGCAACGCCGTGTTGATGTTAACGGCGGCTGACGCTCTGTGGTTTCGTGGCCTGGCCATGGTTCACCAGTCGGAGCGACTTCCTCTTTGATGGACCCGGACCAGGAGGGCGGTTGGACACGAGGCGGTTTCCAGAAA
>VOQZ01001658.1:0-48460 GCA_008079305.1 Phytophthora palmivora | reverse complement strand
TAGTCCTCGTCGGCGACTGGACCATTTGCAATCGTCGGTCACTGCGTTTCTCTCGCAAGTAGTCGTAAAGAAGACCTCCACACGACAAATTTAGACGCAGGTTCCCATGTTGTTCATCGTATCCCAACCACTTCACTTGAACTCTCGGACGGCTCGTCCGGTGCCTGTGGATAACGGGACGCGGTCGTCGGAAATAGCCTCGACCTCGTATTCACCGGCGAGTTGATCAGGCTCCCAGCTATCTTCGGGAAGCAATTCCTCGTCGAAATCTAGTCTCGTTTCCTCTGTCAACTCCGTGTCAGCCGACTCTTCGGTCGACTCCCAAATTCGTTCACAGCCTTGAGTCGAGATACATGACCACAGGGTAGAACCTGTACCACGCCCCCGCTTCGTCGGTTAGTTCCAACTCGTACGCGAACTCTTCGATCTTTCTCTTCACCCGGAATGGCCCATGCCATCGGTGTGCTAGCTTCTTCGTCAGTCTGGTTTCACACACGTTCCATGTACAGCCATACACGGTCACTGGGCTCGAACAGTGGCTCGGTGCGGTGACCGTGGGTGTCAACTGCTGTCTCTGAGGCAGAGTGCGCCCTGTCCGAAAGCTCGGTCTCACCCGTACTCGGTATAGCCGCTTGCTCTCTCCACTAAGTGCTTCATTATGTTTCCGAGCTCTCCGAGACTTCTCAGTGGCTTGATACTCTTTAGCCATTCCAGTGCGATCTCCTGTTGGCGGTTCACTTCTCGACGCCATGCTAATGCGTCAGTTTGCTTTCCAGACCCTCGTTTGAGCGACGAGGTCATCGCTCGGAGCGTAGATTGTGCGTCCCACCCATGAACAAGGTAGAACGGAGTCTCTTTCCTTGTTGCGTCCATCGAGTTGTTGATCGCGAAGATCAACTTCTCGGCGATCTCATCCCAGTCTTGTTGGAGCGGGTCCTCGGCGTACACTCGCACTGATTGCATGACGGTCTTCACCGACCGTTCTTGTTGGCCATTAGCCTGCGGACGGTAACTCAGGGTCGCCCTTGACCTCGATTGCATCATTTCAGCGAAAGCTTGGAATACCTCGCTCATGAAGCGTGGGTCGCGATCATGGCGGATCATTGTCGGAGCACCGAATCTTCGGTAGACACACTCTTCGAAAGCTTTTCCACACAGAGCGCGGTTGTGTCAGCCATTGCCTTTCCCATCACAAGCCTGTGAATGCGCACTGGAAGAGCAAAAGCGCTGTATTGCCCCTCCGAGACTTCGGTAGTGGTATGACAAAGTCCATGGACACCAGTTGGAATGGTCTCTCAGCGAGTACGTTGCCGGGCGAATACCCTCGGAACTGTGGTCGGCTCTTGCTAGAGCTGCAATCGGGGCATGACCGTACGTGCCTTTCAACATCCGCGTAGAGACCGATCCAATAGTAGTCTTGTCTGATTCTGTTGAAGGTTCGGACAATGCCTTGGTGGCCGCCTTCTAGCGAGTCATGGCAGTTCTGCAATACCTCCTGGACCATCGTCAAGGGCACTACCAAGCGTAGGATAGTCTCCTCTAGCTGTCGGTCGCTCTTCGGCGGCTCGTCCCGAGGTAATATAGGACATTGTCCTCGCTTAGCGTGAACCGATCCGACATCTTCCATGAATCTCTCGCTGCTCGATAACCGAGCTTCGAGTCTTCACCACGGAGCACTGTCTTGAGGTTAGACCATCTCAACTCTTCGTCCTGGGCAATCGCAATTCGTCTCCGGCGTTCTCGTTGGACCGTCAGAGGTCTATGTCGTTTGCACTCGGAGCTGTTGAAGTTGAATCCTCGGCGCTCGGTTGCTCCTCTCGCACCTGGTTTTGGCTTTGGTAGGCGTATCATTCGCTTTGTCTTGACTGTCCGCCTCTCTTCGGTCGACTATCGAGGTCTCGTTGGCGAATCTGACCCGCTTCTCGTTAACTTTAGCTTGTTGCCGGGTGGTCACCGTTAGTCGTCCGGTCTCAGTGTCGTCTTGCACAAAATCGAAAAAAGTTCTGTGATGGGGAGAGCCTGTTCTCATATAGGCTCGGACCGTGTTGATCGATGGTTTGTCCTCGCCTCGGCCTTGGCAGTTGGTTCGTAGATGACGTCTTGATGCGGTTTAGCGCAACCAGTTCTGACAGCCTGGCCTCGGTTGACACCACTTTAGACACCTTGCTCTCGAGCGTTTCGCTTGCAAGCGAATCTGCAGCAGCATTGAACTCTCGGACCACGTGCAAGTACTTCACCGATCGGAATTTGGCTATGAGTTCTCGGTGGCGGTTCAGTTGGGTCAACAGTGACTCCTTACGACATGCGATCACCCCTAGGGACTGCTGGATTGCGAGTCTCGAGTCGCCCACGATGACTAAGTCCTCGGTAGTGTGCTCTAATGCAGCTTGTACTCCGTTTGTTCATACCCGCATACTCGGCGAGGTTCACCGTGGTCGCCTCGAGGTGAGCACTCGCAGCGGTCACTATAGTCCACTCTGGTAATCTCCACAGTATCCATGCACAACTGCCATAGCCCCGTGCTTTTCGGTCTTAGCCGAACCATCAAATGACAGCACGAAGCCTTGGTAAGACCTCGGTAGCCGTGCGTACAAGCAGATTCGGGTCCATCCTAATGCTCGGTGACCCTTTGGTTGGTGGTGCAACTTGTGCTAACGAATCATCTAGGTCGACGAAACTCGTCAAACCCGCTTGAGCAACTGCGCGAATGCGCAATCTCGTTCCTTCACCCGCTGCACCACTAAGTGCCACGGGGACAGCATAACCGCAAACTGGGTCGTACGTCCGAACAGTGTCTTGGACTTATGTACCCAGTCGAGCGTCGAAAACCGCGTATAGACGTGGATGGTCCGACCTGCGAGCTGAGTGTAGCACACCTTCAGCAGCAGTAGAAGGGCTAAGACCTCCTTCTCGGCCGGATGATAGTTCATCTCGGCGTCCTTGAGAACATGCCCGCAAAACCGAACGGGGTGTAACTTGCCGTCGTGTTCTTGCATGAGAGTGGAGCTCAGCGCCCACTCGTTCGCGAAGAGCATGACGTGCACCTCTTTGTCTCGGTCGAAGTGCCGTAATATTGGGGCGTCCATCACCTTCTGTTGGAGTGCTGCGAAGCTTCGTCTGGCTACCGTGAGGTCACCCCCAGGTGCAAATCTGCATCCTTCAACTGGTACAACGCAGCAGCGCCGTACACTGCGAAGTCTTGGATGAACCGGCTGTAGTAGTTGAGCGCACCCAGGAACGACTGCATACCTTTCTTTGACGTTGGAAAAGGGACCTCCGTCACTGCCTTGATCTTCTTTGGATCGGCTCGAATACCCTCGGACGAGACTTCATGGGACAGGAAGTCCACTTTGGACTGCACGAATATACTCTTCGTGAAGCTGACGCTGATCCGACACTCTGCGAAGCGTTGGAGCAGTCGGTCCAGCGTCGCTAAACAGCCGTCGAACGTCTCGTTACCGAAGCATATGTCGTCGACGAAGGATCGTCGGTCGAACACCGGAACCAACGAAGACTCGTCCGACTCGCCGTTCGCAAACATGTCACCCGTGGGACTATTCACCAACAGGGACACTGCGTCCATAACAGTAGAAGACTCTCGGTCGGCCTCGAACTTGGTTCGAGCCTTCGGTGGGGCCTCTGAATGCTGGTTACAATCCTCGGTAGCGATTGTTCGGGCATCTTTGGTCTGTTCTTCGGCGTCACGCATAGCTTTCGCGAATTGCGACCACCCGCCCTTCGGCTGGACAAATCCCCAAAGAGCATTGTCGATCATCCGCTGATAAATCATCGGTGCGTTCTTGAGACCAAATGGCATCCGTAGCCACTCAAAATGCCCCAGTGCGCAGACAAATGCAGAGATCTTCCGAGCTCTCTGTGTCATCATTATGGCCCAAAATCCTCTCGCTGCGTCCAACGAGCAGAACCATAGGTAAGCTTCCATATCCGTCAAAAGGTCGTCAACGAGCGGCATGGCGTACTCCATGATCGCTGTGACTGCATTCACCATCTTGTAATCAATACACAGACGGATATCGACACCGTTCTTTTTCAGACAATCACAATCGGGGACGCCCACGGGCTGTCCGAGAAAGTAATCAGTCCAGCCCGTAGCAATCCTTTCAGGAGCTCATACAGCTTCCCCAGAAATCGCAACGGCGTCCTCCGAGCCCTCTGTTTGATAGGCGCGTGCCCTTGCACGTCAATATCGCACACCACACCGTATGCCGGTGGTGGTAGCGCATTACCACTTGAGATCATGATCTCCTCGTGACGCTTCAACACCTCAACAGCTTCTCCTGCTGACCCTCGTCCAGGTCTTTATTCTGAACATTCGGACCGGTGTAATCTAAAGCGGTAACCGTAATCTCGGTCAGGTCAGGCAGGAATGCCAATTCCTGTGCGTAGTCGGTGAGCTCGATGTCGTTCGCCAAATGCTCGGACACGTCATTTTTCTTCAACGTCTCGCCCCGCCTCGACCCCTGCTGCAATCTCGTGCATTGCGGACACGTAGGCTGCGTTCAATATACACTCTGGATCTTCAGTAGGACACGGGGTATGTTTGGCTCGGTCGTCTGGCTCGTCCAGAATCTGGACCGAGGTGCCGATATTCTCGGATGTCACCCCTGTTGAAGACTCGGTGCACGCGGCATCATCCGTAGCGTGAGTCGAGGACTGCCTCTGAGCTTGTTCGGACACTCGGTCGTCATTCCCTGACTCTAGCGTGTGCTCCAACTCCTCGGCACAGTAGACTTGAACCTCTTCGCTTGGGTCCGAACCCTCGGCGCCTCTAGTGAGAATATCTGAGGTGTCGGATACTCTCGGCGCTCGACCGCAGGCGGCTGATCGGCTAGCCAACGTTCATAGAGCACGCGCTCTCGTTCAAACAGCGTCTCGTCACGGCTCTCCGCGTAGGCAAGGATCTGCCACTCCTTATACTTGTTAGACCGTAGGCGTACGTACCCAGGCTCGCGCGGAAGTTCGCCTATTGGTACCCATAACACAACCGACTCATGTTTCGAGCAATTAGCGACGCTCGGTGTCACATTCGTCAGCCGGACCCACGTCGGGTGCCCCCGTCTAAACCTCGTTACCGTCGGGACGAGTCTCTCTCTCGTCCGTCGGATCCAAACTTCGTGAGTGTCTCGAGAGGGTCGTTTACACCTAAGCCGGAACTCTCGCCACTCATGACCGGGGATATACAAATCCTCGGTCGGTCCACCAACTACCTGAGTGCCATAGGGTTCATCATCCGCCGCGCTCAGCGACTTAATCAGTGGCACCATCACTTCATCTGGCAGTCTAGCTGTCCCGTGGAACAGGTCTAGTCGGACACCTGCCGGAATCATGAAATCCGTTCCGAGGACCACATCGACTACGGCACTGTGGTTCATGACCCACATCTCAAACTCGTACACTCGCTCCCACCCCAGGGTGATCTTCACGAGCGCTCGTCGACGAGTCGCTAGCACTCCAGGTTAATTCCCCGCACTTCCAAGCTTCGCCCGTGGTCTGGGACTTCACGCAACCGCAACCTCTTGGCGTAGTTCGCCGAGATCACGCTGACGTTGGCTCCAGTGTCCAACAGAATCCTCGTTCGCACATCATTCACTGCTCCCTTGACCAAAGCTCTCATTCTCTTCCTCTTGTCGTACCGTTGGGACGACCACCACCCCAGTCTCTCGCCTGGGAGTAACTTCGTCCTCGGGACGAGACTTCGGGGCGATCGTTCAACTCGGGACATACTAGCAATCGAACCCTCGGTCTTGCGGCCACTAGGTTCGCCAATGCTCCACTCCTTCACTCCACACTCACTGAGGTATACACCTCTTTCCTTTTCATTTTCCATCGTTTTCACACTCGTAATCTCTCGGTCCTCGGGCCAATTCACCTCTCCTGCGAATGCGAACATATAGTCGGCATCTATTGCAGGTTCGGTTAACTGTGGCAGCCCCGATTGGGACCAACCCAGTTTCAGTTGGCGGTTGCCTAGTTTAAATGATTCCCGAACACTAAGCTTTGCAGCTCAGGCGTGAGATCTTTCTTATCGACCTTCGATCGTAGGAGGTTGGTGAGCTCGTTGAGGGCGTCACACTTCCCAGCGTCGTGCACTTGTTTGCACAACTTGCATCGCCTGTAGCAGTAGTGCACTGAGTGCGACATACTGCCACAGGCTGCACAAGGACCGTACTGGCGCTGTCGGTTGTCTCGTCCGTAGCCTCGGTCTTTGTTGAAGTGACCATTACCACCCTGGGGTGTCGGTGGTCGGACCGGGCGAACGTGCCTTCTGCAGCGGCGCGGCGTTCACTGTCGTTGGCGGCTGCAACGTGACCGTATTCACCGTCGGGACTAGAATCGCTGTCGGAGCTCTCACTGGAACATCGGCTGCCGTCCCGGCGCCGTTCGTCGTCGCTAGATGTTTCGGTGCTGTCATAACCATGATGGCGCGTCTCTGGGCGGTTCGATCGGGACCTAGTAGCGTCGTTCACATTCAATGCAGCGACGAGGTCAGTTAGCGCATTCGCTACCGTGACTCTCGGGCGTGAATCGTCGCGACGGCGCGCTCGGTCATGTCGATCACGGCGATAGCTGTCTCGCGAACCCTCTGTGCGCCTACCATCATGTCGGCGGCTGTCTTCTTGGTTCTTCGGACGGCGTCCTGACGACTCTCGGGATGTTTTACGTTCCCAACGACGGAGGATGTCGTTGACCATATCTTCGAGGTCATGAATGTCCTTAACTCGGACGTGACACAGACGCTCTTCCAGACCTCGGTCATCACACGTATCCAGAAAGTGTTCCACATGGTCCTTGGGTCGCGTCCACCGTTCTCGAACTGCACTCCGGCATTGCGGGCATAGCCGTTCAGCCTATTGAGGTAATCACACACGTGCTCTTTGTCCTCTCGTTTCGCTGAATAATACCGAGCCTTCGCAGACTGAGTAAACCGTGAGCAGTAGTACTTGGTAAATGCATCGCTCAACAACTTCCACGTACGACGAGTCTTGCGAGGAAGTTGTCGGTACCAATGTAGAGCTCCATCTTGGAGACTGAGTTCGAACGCCATGCACCACTCGTTTGGTGACGTATGCGTTCCCTTCATCTCGTAGATAAAGGTTCGGAGCCATTGCATGGACTTCTCGCTCTTGTTCCGGAGTCCAAAATAGGGCTTGATGTTGCCGAGTGGAAGGTGGGTTCCGAGCTCGAGCCTCGGTGTGGAGCTTTTGGTCTCCGCCTTGCTCAGCTCGCGGATTTGGCGCGCCCACTCCTCGGTGAGGTCTCCATCGAGATAATCGAAGTCACCTGAGTCACTATCACTGTCCGACGAGTCTTCTGGGCTATCGTAGTTCCTGGTGGGACGTCGGCCAGTCTCTTGACGAGTGTTCGGGGTGGGGCGTAGACTTTCTGCCTCCTCGCTAGTCGCTCAGATCGACTTGCAGACCTCGGTGTCACCATGCGCGAATCTTGCATGTACGGTGAAGCCTCGGCTGTAGCCGTAAAGACGCCAGAATCGGAACCCTCGTTGACACGCTTCTTGGGAGTTTGAGGAAGCGGGACCTTTGATGGGTCCGCCGCCTCCGGTGCGCGTCGGGCTATAGGTTGACGGCCTGCCCCAATCTCGGACACCCCAAAAGACGTCCGCAACTTCTTCTTCCACTTCCGCAACGCTGTGCCGGCATCAGTCGGCGTCCAATCCTTGAGTGCGGCGTCAGATGGAAACCTCTGAGGCTCGCACCCCATAGCACGGAGAAGTAGCACAGTATCCTGAGCCACTTGTCGAGTGCTCGTCGAGTCAATGGGCACAGCTAGCTCACCCCCAAGGTCCATCCAGACAGCCTGGCGGGCCTGCTTCGGGCCGAACAGTTGCATCCAATTGCTCCTAGTCTTCATTAGTTCCAGGCAGCGACCTAGAACCTTGTTGGCAGCCGGCGTATCACCATTGACTGGTGGCCGGTTGCCTGTCGACAGAGAAGTTGCCTTCCCGGTCATCGCCGACGGCTTCAAACCGTCGGACCCATCATCACTGTCCTCTGTGGCCGGTTCAGGACCAGCTACGTCGTCCAGCTCTTCGGTGAGGTTACGCGCAAGCGACCTCACCCCTCCGCTGCGGCCTACAGATACCACAGCGGCTTCCGAAAGGTCGGGCATCGCTGCCTTCTCTTCCAGGTACTCTTCGTCATCATCTTCCTTGGCGTCGGAGTAGCCAACCGACTCGTCGAAACTTCCTGAACGTTCGGCAATCGTCACCAAACGAGATGTCGGTGGTGTCGACAATGAACTTCCAGGGTGCACCGTAGGTTCGGTGCGTGTTCCACTTGACTTCATCGGTGTTGCTGGTACCGCTGACTTGCCTCCTTTCGCCATTTTCTCTCTTCTTCTCTCTCTCGAATGCTCGTTAGGGTAGAACCTACCACAACCACAACATACAGAAGTTCACACCAATCCCGGGTCGCGGCACCAGTTGTCGTGTAGGACACGATAGAATTCTCACTTGTCGGGTGAGTTCCCACCAACAACACACGCTTCCCCGTGAAGGTCAGCGATTGTTGGATCAAACCTGAAGACCAGGTACGATCCCTTACACCGGGTCGGTTGTAAGCGCTTCTGTATACCGAGGTTGTTTAGGTAACCCTTACCTACACCACTAGCCACGAGCTTAGACTAGGGTGTTATATTGCGCTTTCGCGCGTAACCCTGCAGTCCCTCAGAGGAAAGGGTACCGGCGTGTTAGGCCTTATACAGGGGTGTCGAGGTATAACCTCGACGGGGAGCAAAATATACACTAGGACCTTAATAGACCCTAAGTATACACGTAACGACACTTCACTGTCGCCTCCGATCTCTCGGCCACACCAACTCTTGGCCTGACCAGGATAAACTCTCGGTTCAATGTACCTTGAGTCTACCAACAGGCATCCCACACAACTGAGCGTGTCCTGGCACTTAATAAGCTAGCTACACTTACCTAAGTCGGACTTGACTCTTGTTAGCTGGGGGGAAGACTGCGTTTTATAAACTGCTTAATGTGAGGCTCAGAGAGCCTCTGTATGTCATCCTATGTTTTGTCCTATGCCTATATACAAATATCAAGTGTAAACAAATCACTGTAGGAGCCTCCGAGGTTTCAGAATAAGTACGACCGAGGGGTCGACAACCCACTCTTAAGTACGGATTTGGGACTGTACAGACGTGAGACAAGGGATCTGAGATGGGTACAGAGCCCTATCTCGGCCTAATCCAGGAAGCCTCGGCCAGGTTATATTAGGCTAGCCGAGGCTCCCGGATGTCACTATTCCTTCTCTGTCACTCCGTCGCGGGGTGTATAATCCTCCAATGGGGTGAACCCTCGCTTTTCACCGAAAGGTTCTGTGGCGGTTGCCCCCTAGCGACTGGGTCACTACCTCACCGTTAGAACCCAACACCACATACCGGTACGACCTTCACTCAGTGGCACCACAAGCATTCCCGTGATTACGTGAAGGTGATTACGGGACAAGTGTTTACGCTACGGTCGTGCGTGGGTACAAGATTGTGGGTACAAGATGGGCGTCGACGTGGCAGTCGCTGATTGGCTGGGGTAGCTCAGTATCCAGTTAGAAATCCAGTAGTGTGTATCCAGGTAGGACATCCAGTAGGCTTAGAGGTAGCAGGCAGTTTGCGAACTAAGGACCTAAATCAATCACTTTGCATTTTATCATCTAGTGCTCAAACGACCTTGACTTTTGGTTATGAGCCCAAGCCCCGTATTCCCTGCCCAAGACTCCGACTACGCCTTCGCCATGGACACTGCCTCGACGACGACCTCCCGCATCAACAAGTTCGACGGAACTAACTTCCACACGTGGAAGTTCAAGATGCGCATGGTGCTCGAGGAGCGCGACCTGTGGGAAGTGACAAGTGGAGAGATCAAGCTGGAGCACTGCACCACTGCGATGGACCAATCGACGTTCAAGAGGAAGTCTCGCAAGGCGCTGGCGATCATCTGTCTCGCGATGGAGGATTCGCAGTTGCCGCTGGTTCGGTCGGCCAAGGATGCGTATGATGCATGGTCAAGAATGGAAGGACACTTCGAGAAGAAGAGTTTGGCCAACAAGCTCTTCCTTCGTCGACGTTTCTTCACGACGATGATGGGCGAAGGTGATGATGTGCTGGAGCACATTAACAAGGTCAAGACGCTGGCGGAACAGCTCGACGCGGTGGGCGCTCCGGTCAACGAGGACGACTTGGTGATCACGCTTCTGGCAAGTCTGAGTGAGTCGTACCAGTTCCTCATCACGGCGTTGGAGTCGAGAGCCGACTCGCTGACATGGGAACTCGTGACGTCTCGGCTGCTGCATGAAGACTTGAAGCGCAAGGAACAAGGTGGCGGTACTGAAGGAACCGCGCACGGTCAAGCATTCATGACAAGCGGTAACGGGAAGAGCAAGGGACGACAGGCGCAGAAGACCAGTGCCTACCATTACTGTGGTGAACAAGGACATTGGATCGCCAAGTGTCCTGTACGGATCCGCGAGAACGCGGAGCGGCAGAGGCCGCAACGAGCGAACGTCGCCGATGATGATGAAGACTGCGGCGACTACTTGTTCTCGGTTGGTGGTGGGACCTCCAAGTCGAGTGAAGTTTGGCTGGTCGACTCGGGTGCGACGCAGCACATGACGTACTCGAAAGAGTACATGAAGAACTACAAGAAGATGACTCCGGTGGACGTGCATCTCGCGGATGACGGAGTGGTACAAGCGGTCGGTAGTGGCGACATTGTCATGTCGATGAAGACTCCACGCGGGATCAAGAAGGGTGTGCTCACGAAGGTGTGGCACATCCCTAAGTTGTCGCGCAACCTGTTTTCGGTCGGGAGGTTCACCAAGGATGTTGGTCCCGTAACGTTCAAGCGCGACGGGTGCTTCGCCGAGACGAAGAAGATCAAGTGGCAGCTCGGAGCGCGTGAAGGCAAGGGACTGTTCAAGCTGTGCATGACTCCGATCATGCCTGACGAGGCCAATGTGTCGAGTTCGAAGGATCGCAAAGGGGACACCACGTCGTACCTCTGGCACCTTCGACTTGGTCACATTGGCCGTGGCGGTCTAGATGCCATCGTCAAGAAGGGTTATGGGGTTGGCATCAACATGACAGCTGTGAAGCAGTGGGAGTTGTGTGATGGGTGTGCACTTGGCAAGCAGACGCGGGTGAGTTACATGCCCAAGTCGCCGAACCACGCCAAGAAACTGTTGGAAGTCATCCACAGTGATGTCTGTGGTCCCATAAAGACGTCGACGTTCAGTGGCAAGAAGTACTTCGTCACGTTCATTGACGAGTACTCGCACTTCTGTGTGGTATACTTGCTGCGGAACAAGTCGGAGGTGGCTGCCAAATTTGCTGAATTCGTGGCATTTGCCGAAACTCAGACGGGTGGTCGTGTGAAAACTCTCCGTGTGAAGCAACTTCGCAGTGACAATGGTGGCGAGTACAAGTCTCGTGAGATGGCCAAGTTCTGCAGAGAGCGTGGGATTGTGCAGAAGTTCACACCGCCGTACACACCTCAACTGAACGGAGTGGCGGAACGGATGAACCGGACGTTGGTGGAATGTGCGCGCTGCATGTTGGAGCATGCCGGACTGTCGAAGTCATATTGGGGTGAAGCGGTGATGACAGCGACGTTTCTTCGGAATCGCTGTCCGACACGCGCTACCAGCCACGGCAAGTCTCCGCACCAAGTCTGGACGGGCAAGAAACCGTTGCTGTCCAACCTTAAGGTGTTCGGTTGCCATGCGTATGTGACGGTCCCGAAGGAGAAACGCACCAAGTTCGACGCTCGGTCGGTGCGTTGTCGATTTCTCGGGTACTCGGAGCACGAGAAAGCGTATCGGTTTGAAGAGATCAAGAGCGGTCGTGTGCTAGTGAGCCGCGATGCGCAGTTCATGGAAGACGTCTTCGACGGTGGGAGACGCAACTTTGGTGAAGACGTGGTCGTGGACCTTCGCGTTGAAGATGCCACAGACCAAGAAGAATCGTCTGAACCAGAAGAAAGCAAGGAAGAAGAAGCTGCGCAGGACGAATACGTCGAGCCTGGCAGCAAGCGACACCAGCGGACTAGGTCGTTAGAGGAAGCGGTGGAGATCCCAAGGTCTAAGCGGCATAGTCGGTCACAAGCGCTGGATGAGCTGTCAGCCATCGCAAATGAAGAAGGCTTCGACGCGGCCTTCGTTGTGGATTCAGTGGGAGAAATGCCGACCACGTTCACGTCGGCGATGGAATCCAGCAACGCGGCCAAGTGAAAGGAAGCGTGCGATTCGGAAATCAACTCTCTTCGCAAGAATGAGACTTGGGTGTTGGTGCCGTTGCCCAAGGGACGCAAGGCGATCAGCTGCAGATGGGTGTTTCGGATCAAGGAAAACCAGGCTGGAGAGATCGAGCGGTTCAAGGCACGACTGGTGGCCAAGGGATTCTTGCAGAAGTACGGCATCGACTACGAAGAGACCTTCGCGCACCAGTGGCCAAGTTCACGTCAATCAGGATCCTGCTCAGCCTGCTCAGCCTGACAGCCAAGTACAACCTCACGGTGCACCAGATGGATGTCAAGACGGCGTTCCTGAACGGGTGGTTGGACGAAGACATCTACATGGTGCAGCCGGATGGCTTTATTGACGAGGCGCACCCAGACTTCGTGTGCAAGCTCAAGCGTTCGTTGTATGGTCTCAAGCAGTCGCCGCGGATGTGGAACCAGACCATCGACAAGTTCATGCTGGAGCTGGGGTTCAAGAAGTGCGAAGCGGATCACTGCATCTACGTCAAGCGGAACGACCAAGACATGATCTTCGTGGCGCTGTACGTGGACGACTTGATCCTCGCAAGCAACAACGACGAGCTGCTCAAGTCGACCAAGGAGGCACTCAGCAAGCGATTCGAGATGACGGACATGGGTCAGCTCAAGTACTTCCTCGGCATGGAAATTGATCAAGATCTTACAGCTGGAAAGGTGTCGGTGCGGCAGACCAAGTTTGCGAAGGACATCCTGGAGTAGTTCAGCATGGAGAAGAGCAACCCTGTCAAGACACCACAAGACCCAGGACTCAAGCTGACCAAGGCCATGTGCGAAGGAGGCTGCAAGCACGAAGTGACCATGGCGAAGGTGCCGTACCGGAATGCAGTCGGCTGCCTGATGTACCTCATGGTGGGGACTCGACCAGATCTTGCAGCGGCAGTGGGAGTTCTCAGCCAGTTTGCCGCGGATCCGTGTCCGACACACTGGCAAGCGCTCAAGAGGGTGTTTCGCTACATCCAAGGTACGAAGACTCATGGCATCGAGTTTCGCGCGAGCAGCGAGGACGGACTCCAAGGTTATTCAGATGCAGATTGGGCCGGCGACATCGAGTCTCGACGGAGTACAAGTGGCTACGCGTTCATGATGAACGGCGGATGCATCAGCTGGAGAAGCAAGAAGCAGCGGACGGTGGCGCTATCATCGACGGAGGCAGAGTACATGGCGTTGACGGAAGCGACACAAGAAGCTATCTGGCTCAAGGCGTTCCTGTGCGAGATCGGCGAGATGAAGACCAAGTCGGCAGTCAAGATCTACGAGGACAACCAAGGCTCCATCGCGTTGGCCAAGAACCCGGAATTCCACAAGCTCACCAAGCACATCGACATTCGCTACCACTTCGTGCGCGAGAAGGTTGAAGACGGCCAAGTGGTGTTGGAGTACTGCTCGACAAAGGACATGCTGGCGGACTTGATGACCAAGCCGATCACCGCCGTGCAGTTCGATATCCTTCGGAGCAAGCTAGGGATACAAGGCGCCATTACGGCCGAGTCGAGTGGGAGTGTTGTCAAGAAGGCGCCTCGACCTGCCGCGGTGTACCGGTAGATACCGGTACGACCTTCACTCAGTGGCACCACAAGCATTCCCGTGATTACGTGAAGCTGATTACGGGACAAGTGTTTACGCTACGGTCGTGCGTGGGTACAAGATTGTGGGTACAAGATGGGCGTCGACGTGGCAGTCGCTGATTGGCTGGGGTAGCTCAGTATCCAGTTAGAAATCCAGTAGTGTGTATCCAGGTAGGACATCCAGTAGGCTTAGAGGTAGCAGGCAGTTTGCGAACTAAGGACCTAAATCAATCACTTTGCATTTTATCATCTAGTGCTCAAACGACCTTGACTTTTGCCAGGCGGCGCCCCTTGAGAGTCGGCTGCCGGCGTATCATCGGCGACCCCTTGGGGGGACACGTTCCCGGAAGAAGCCGCACCCTGGGCCGATGTCGGCGTTTGTTTGCCGTCCGTGGGTGAAGACTTGCCCATGTCGATGATTTGCGAAATGGGGATATGACCTCGCGTTGCCCGTTGGAGATTTTGCGCTTGAGAAGAGAACCTTGAAGATAGGTCTCGACCAACCGTTAGGGAGACAGGGTGTCGTCGAAGTGTGTGGAACCCAGGGAGTCTACAGAGTGCAACGGCCGTGTTGATGTTAACGGCGGCTGACGCTCTGTGGTTTCGTGGCCTGGCCATGGTTCACCAGTTCGGAGCGACTTCCTCTTTGATGGACCCGGACCAGGAGGGGCGGTTGACACGAGGCGGTTTCCAGAAAATTGCCGACGACGTGCCGTCACCTCTGTGACTTGGAGTGTGTATTGGACTGTGATTGGTGGATGACTTGGATGCGGAGCGGCTGTACCCGTGTGACACGGATGGCGATTGTGGGAAGAAAATGATGCTATGGGATGAATCCAGTACTTGACCGCAGATGGGCCCAACTGGCTGGAAGTGTGATTCCTGGGAGTGCACACCCAGGGGTGCAAAAAAACACTCAGTCCAGCCGCGGACTTTCCCTTACGATGAGTGCCTAAAGTCTGGCGGAAAGTGTCTCTGGCGAACGTATCCCAGAGTACACCTCATCTTGCTGTGGACCAGAGTAACGTCAAAGGATCATATTACCCTGAGAAATCAACCCACTGCTACCGTGATCATGCGCAGGAGGCCGCTAAACCCGCTAAGTGCTTGGATTTGTGGAGATATATGCGAGTCTGTGACGCAGCAGACCTAATATCCAGAGTACCGACCTATTACCCAGAGTTCATCCCCCTGAGTACGGGTGACCCAGAGTTCAAGATGAATCTCTGGGTTTGAACCGCGAATCCAGACTCTAAATACCAAAATCCAATGTCTCCCAAGCTAATATCCAGAGATCATCATAGACCCCAATGACCCCCAGAGTTTCACAGAAATCTCAGGGATGACCCTGAGTGTCACGTGATTCTCTGGATTTCGAGTCAGTCCGAAGCCAGTTTGCAATCAAGTGATGTGTGACCTTGAAGGATCAGCATGGATGTGCAGAGTAGACACTTTCAAGGAATCGAGAGGGAATCCCGTGTCATATTAGACCAAGGCTAAAGACCCACATTTGGCACTTTCGAAGCCTGACAACAATGGAATCGCAAGCCGATCGCAAGTTTGGACCGCTGAACCCAAGGTATACTCAAGACAAGATATTCGACCTCAAGCATAGTGAACAGAAGATATTTGCCCTAAGAAGAATGCAGAAGATAGAGAGAAAGAGAAGTAGCTGATAAAAGACAAACAGAGTTCAATTTTCCCTGTACTGCGCAAGTGACTTCGGCCAAGCCTGCCGACGACCATTCCGGAGGACCCGAGACTACGACCGTGGGACGCTAAGGGCACATCAACGGTGAAGGACGACCGTCTGTGTGGACTCCATCAAACTCAAGTCCAGTTAGGTGGGGACCAGTGACGGCCTTGAGCTTCCTGGAGTGATCCATCTATTCCATATCCTAGTTGGGTCACTTGCTGTGCTCGTGGTAGCCCATTTCATATTCTCGAAGGGTATTCTGGGGTGCTAGGTAGTCGCCTCCAGGGTTTTGTATTGACTGCTTGTGTGAAGGGAAGGTTATTGATAGTGATTGTATTTTCCTCCTGTATTGGAGGTGGTGCGCGTTTGTGTGAGTCTCAGGGGAGCTAGGCCCCTGAATTTAGGACTCGAGTGAGCCTAGTGTAGGAGTGACCCACCGTCCGAGGGTCCAAAAGAATAAGTGACGGCTAGTTGTAGTGTTTGTATACTCTGTATTTGTTGATTTTATCAAGCTAAGAGGGCATTGGGGTAAGGTGTCTTCTAAGTTCCACGTCCCGGAGTTGACTGAAATCTCGGACCCTGAATCTATAATATTCTGGGTTCCGGGTGATCTGATTCTCTGGGTTTGCCTTTTGGTGTGGAGGTGCGTTCTTGATTAGATGTGCACTCCAGCACTTCTTCAAGGCTACACTTATAATCGGTGGAGTGCCGTTCCGTCGAAGACAAACGAGCCGACAGGGATTACACAAGGTACTGACACGAGGCGGTTTTCAGAAAATTGCCGACGACGTGCCGTCACCTCTGTGACTTGGAGTGTGTATTGGACTGTGATTGGTGGATGACTTGGATACGGAGCGGCTGTACCCGTGTGACATGGATGGCGATTGTGAGATGAAAATGATGTTATGGGATAAATCCAGTACTTGACCGCAGATGGGCCCAACTGGCTGGAAGTGTGATTCCTGGGAGTGCACACCCAGGGGTGCAAAAAAACACTCAGTCCAGCCGCGGACTTTCCCTTACGATGAGTGCCTAAAGTCTGGCGGAAAGTGTCTCTGGTGAACGTATTCCAGAGTACACCTCATCTTGCTGTGGACCAAAGTAACGACAAAGGATCATATTACCCTGAGAAATCAACCCACTACCACCGTGATCATGCGCAGGAGGCCGCTAAACCCGCTAAGTGCTTGGATTTTTGGAGATATATGCGAGTCTGTGACGCAGCAGACCTAATATCCAGAGTACCGCATGATTACCCAGAGTCCACCCCCCGGAGTACGGGTGACCCAGAGTTCAAGATGAATCTCTGGGTTTGAACCGCGAATCCAGACTCTAAATACCAAAATCCAATGTCTCCCAAGCTAATATCCAGAGATCATCATAGACCCCAATGACCCCCAGAGTTTCACAGAAATCTCAGGGATGACCCTGAGTGTCACGTGATTCTCTGGATTTCGAGTCAGTCTGAAGCCAGTTTGCAATCAAGTGATGTGTGACCTTGAAGGATCAGCATGGATGTGCAGAGTAGACACTTTCAAGGAATCGAGAGGGAATCCCGTGTCATATTAGACCAAGGCTAAAGACCCACATTTGGCACTTTCGAAGCCTGACAACAATGGAATCGCAAGCCGATCGCAAGTTTGGACCGCTGAACCCAAGGTATACTCAAGACAAGATATTCGACCTCAAGCATAGTGAACAGAAGATATTTGCCCTAAGAAGAATGCAGAAGATAGAGAGAAAGAGAAGTAGCTGATAAAAGACAAACAGAGTTCAATTTTCCCTGTACTGCGCAAGTGACTTCGGCCAAGCCTGCCGACGACCATTCCGGAGGACCCGAGACTACGACCGTGGGACGCTAAGGGCACATCAACGGTGAAGGACGACCGTCTGTGTGGACTCCATCAAACTCAAGTCCAGTTAGGTGGGGACCAGTGACGGCCTTGAGCTTCCTGGAGTGATCCATCTATTCCATATCCTAGTTGGGTCACTTGCTGTGCTCGTGGTAGCCCATTTCATATTCTCGAAGGGTATTCTGGGGTGCTAGGTAGTCGCCTCCAGGGTTTGTATTGACTGCTTGTGTGAAGGGAAGGTTATTGATAGTGATTGTATTTTCCTCCTGTATTGGAGGTGGTGCGCGTTTGTGTGAGTCTCAGGGGAGCTAGGCCCCTGAATTTAGGACTCGAGTGAGCCTAGTGTAGGAGTGACCCACCGTCCGAGGGTCCAAAAGAATAAGTGACGGCTAGTTGTAGTGTTTGTATACTCTGTATTTGTTGATTTTATCAAGCTAAGAGGGCATTGGGGTAAGGTGTCTTCTAAGTTCCACGTCCCGGAGTTGACTGAAATCTCGGACCCTGAATCTATAATATTCTGGGTTCCGGGTGATCTGATTCTCTGGGTTTGCCTTTTGGTGTGGAGGTGCGTTCTTGATTAGATGTGCACTCCAGCACTTCTTCAAGGCTACACTTATAATCGGTGGAGTGCCGTTCCGTCGAAGACAAACGAGCCGACAGGGATTACACAAGGTACTGACACGAGGCGGTTTTCAGAAAATTGCCGACGACGTGCCGTCACCTCTGTGACTTGGAGTGTGTATTGGACTGTGATTGGTGGATGACTTGGATACGGAGCGGCTGTACCCGTGTGACATGGATGGCGATTGTGAGATGAAAATGATGTTATGGGATAAATCCAGTACTTGACCGCAGATGGGCCCAACTGGCTGGAAGTGTGATTCCTGGGAGTGCACACCCAGGGGTGCAAAGAACACTCAGTCCAGCCGCGGACTTTCCCTTACGATGAGTGCCTAAAGTCTGGCGGAAAGTGTCTCTGGTGAACGTATTCCAGAGTACACCTCATCTTGCTGTGGACCAAAGTAACGACAAAGGATCATATTACCCTGAGAAATCAACCCACTACCACCGTGATCATGCGCAGGAGGCCGCTAAACCCGCTAAGTGCTTGGATTTTTGGAGATATATGCGAGTCTGTGACGCAGCAGACCTAATATCCAGAGTACCGCATGATTACCCAGAGTCCACCCCCCGGAGTACGGGTGACCCAGAGTTCAAGATGAATCTCTGGGTTTGAACCGCGAATCCAGACTCTAAATACCAAAATCCAATGTCTCCCAAGCTAATATCCAGAGATCATCATAGACCCCAATGACCCCCAGAGTTTCACAGAAATCTCAGGGATGACCCTGAGTGTCACGTGATTCTCTGGATTTCGAGTCAGTCCGAAGCCAGTTTGCAATCAAGTGATGTGTGACCTTGAAGGATCAGCATGGATGTGCAGAGTAGACACTTTCAAGGAATCGAGAGGGAATCCCGTGTCATATTAGACCAAGGCTAAAGACCCACATTTGGCACTTTCGAAGCCTGACAACAATGGAATCGCAAGCCGATCGCAAGTTTGGACCGCTGAACCCAAGGTATACTCAAGACAAGATATTCGACCTCAAGCATAGTGAACAGAAGATATTTGCCCTAAGAAGAATGCAGAAGATAGAGAGAAAGAGAAGTAGCTGATAAAAGACAAACAGAGTTCAATTTTCCCTGTACTGCGCAAGTGACTTCGGCCAAGCCTGCCGACGACCATTCCGGAGGACCCGAGACTACGACCGTGGGACGCTAAGGGCACATCAACGGTGAAGGACGACCGTCTGTGTGGACTCCATCAAACTCAAGTCCAGTTAGGTGGGGACCAGTGACGGCCTTGAGCTTCCTGGAGTGATCCATCTATTCCATATCCTAGTTGGGTCACTTGCTGTGCTCGTGGTAGCCCATTTCATATTCTCGAAGGGTATTCTGGGGTGCTAGGTAGTCGCCTCCAGGGTTTTGTATTGACTGCTTGTGTGAAGGGAAGGTTATTGATAGTGATTGTATTTTCCTCCTGTATTGGAGGTGGTGCGCGTTTGTGTGAGTCTCAGGGGAGCTAGGCCCCTGAATTTAGGACTCGAGTGAGCCTAGTGTAGGAGTGACCCACCGTCCGAGGGTCCAAAAGAATAAGTGACGGCTAGTTGTAGTGTTTGTATACTCTGTATTTGTTGATTTTATCAAGCTAAGAGGGCATTGGGGTAAGGTGTCTTCTAAGTTCCACGTCCCGGAGTTGACTGAAATCTCGGACCCTGAATCTATAATATTCTGGGTTCCGGGTGATCTGATTCTCTGGGTTTGCCTTTTGGTGTGGAGGTGCGTTCTTGATTAGATGTGCACTCCAGCACTTCTTCAAGGCTACACTTATAATCGGTGGAGTGCCGTTCCGTCGAAGACAAACGAGCCGACAGGGATTACACAAGGTACTGACACGAGGCGGTTTTCAGAAAATTGCCGACGACGTGCCGTCACCTCTGTGACTTGGAGTGTGTATTGGACTGTGATTGGTGGATGACTTGGATACGGAGCGGCTGTACCCGTGTGACATGGATGGCGATTGTGAGATGAAAATGATGTTATGGGATAAATCCAGTACTTGACCGCAGATGGGCCCAACTGGCTGGAAGTGTGATTCCTGGGAGTGCACACCCAGGGGTGCAAAGAACACTCAGTCCAGCCGCGGACTTTCCCTTACGATGAGTGCCTAAAGTCTGGCGGAAAGTGTCTCTGGTGAACGTATTCCAGAGTACACCTCATCTTGCTGTGGACCAAAGTAACGACAAAGGATCATATTACCCTGAGAAATCAACCCACTACCACCGTGATCATGCGCAGGAGGCCGCTAAACCCGCTAAGTGCTTGGATTTTTGGAGATATATGCGAGTCTGTGACGCAGCAGACCTAATATCCAGAGTACCGCATGATTACCCAGAGTCCACCCCCCGGAGTACGGGTGACCCAGAGTTCAAGATGAATCTCTGGGTTTGAACCGCGAATCCAGACTCTAAATACCAAAATCCAATGTCTCCCAAGCTAATATCCAGAGATCATCATAGACCCCAATGACCCCCAGAGTTTCACAGAAATCTCAGGGATGACCCTGAGTGTCACGTGATTCTCTGGATTTCGAGTCAGTCCGAAGCCAGTTTGCAATCAAGTGATGTGTGACCTTGAAGGATCAGCATGGATGTGCAGAGTAGACACTTTCAAGGAATCGAGAGGGAATCCCGTGTCATATTAGACCAAGGCTAAAGACCCACATTTGGCACTTTCGAAGCCTGACAACAATGGAATCGCAAGCCGATCGCAAGTTTGGACCGCTGAACCCAAGGTATACTCAAGACAAGATATTCGACCTCAAGCATAGTGAACAGAAGATATTTGCCCTAAGAAGAATGCAGAAGATAGAGAGAAAGAGAAGTAGCTGATAAAAGACAAACAGAGTTCAATTTTCCCTGTACTGCGCAAGTGACTTCGGCCAAGCCTGCCGACGACCATTCCGGAGGACCCGAGACTACGACCGTGGGACGCTAAGGGCACATCAACGGTGAAGGACGACCGTCTGTGTGGACTCCATCAAACTCAAGTCCAGTTAGGTGGGGACCAGTGACGGCCTTGAGCTTCCTGGAGTGATCCATCTATTCCATATCCTAGTTGGGTCACTTGCTGTGCTCGTGGTAGCCCATTTCATATTCTCGAAGGGTATTCTGGGGTGCTAGGTAGTCGCCTCCAGGGTTTTGTATTGACTGCTTGTGTGAAGGGAAGGTTATTGATAGTGATTGTATTTTCCTCCTGTATTGGAGGTGGTGCGCGTTTGTGTGAGTCTCAGGGGAGCTAGGCCCCTGAATTTAGGACTCGAGTGAGCCTAGTGTAGGAGTGACCCACCGTCCGAGGGTCCAAAAGAATAAGTGACGGCTAGTTGTAGTGTTTGTATACTCTGTATTTGTTGATTTTATCAAGCTAAGAGGGCATTGGGGTAAGGTGTCTTCTAAGTTCCACGTCCCGGAGTTGACTGAAATCTCGGACCCTGAATCTATAATATTCTGGGTTCCGGGTGATCTGATTCTCTGGGTTTGCCTTTTGGTGTGGAGGTGCGTTCTTGATTAGATGTGCACTCCAGCACTTCTTCAAGGCTACACTTATAATCGGTGGAGTGCCGTTCCGTCGAAGACAAACGAGCCGACAGGGATTACACAAGGTACTGACACGAGGCGGTTTTCAGAAATTGCCGACGACGTGCCGTCACCTCTGTGACTTGGAGTGTGTATTGGACTGTGATTGGTGGATGACTTGGATACGGAGCGGCTGTACCCGTGTGACATGGATGGCGATTGTGAGATGAAAATGATGTTATGGGATAAATCCAGTACTTGACCGCAGATGGGCCCAACTGGCTGGAAGTGTGATTCCTGGGAGTGCACACCCAGGGGTGCAAAGAACACTCAGTCCAGCCGCGGACTTTCCCTTACGATGAGTGCCTAAAGTCTGGCGGAAAGTGTCTCTGGTGAACGTATTCCAGAGTACACCTCATCTTGCTGTGGACCAAAGTAACGACAAAGGATCATATTACCCTGAGAAATCAACCCACTACCACCGTGATCATGCGCAGGAGGCCGCTAAACCCGCTAAGTGCTTGGATTTTTGGAGATATATGCGAGTCTGTGACGCAGCAGACCTAATATCCAGAGTACCGCATGATTACCCAGAGTCCACCCCCCGGAGTACGGGTGACCCAGAGTTCAAGATGAATCTCTGGGTTTGAACCGCGAATCCAGACTCTAAATACCAAAATCCAATGTCTCCCAAGCTAATATCCAGAGATCATCATAGACCCCAATGACCCCCAGAGTTTCACAGAAATCTCAGGGATGACCCTGAGTGTCACGTGATTCTCTGGATTTCGAGTCAGTCCGAAGCCAGTTTGCAATCAAGTGATGTGTGACCTTGAAGGATCAGCATGGATGTGCAGAGTAGACACTTTCAAGGAATCGAGAGGGAATCCCGTGTCATATTAGACCAAGGCTAAAGACCCACATTTGGCACTTTCGAAGCCTGACAACAATGGAATCGCAAGCCGATCGCAAGTTTGGACCGCTGAACCCAAGGTATACTCAAGACAAGATATTCGACCTCAAGCATAGTGAACAGAAGATATTTGCCCTAAGAAGAATGCAGAAGATAGAGAGAAAGAGAAGTAGCTGATAAAAGACAAACAGAGTTCAATTTTCCCTGTACTGCGCAAGTGACTTCGGCCAAGCCTGCCGACGACCATTCCGGAGGACCCGAGACTACGACCGTGGGACGCTAAGGGCACATCAACGGTGAAGGACGACCGTCTGTGTGGACTCCATCAAACTCAAGTCCAGTTAGGTGGGGACCAGTGACGGCCTTGAGCTTCCTGGAGTGATCCATCTATTCCATATCCTAGTTGGGTCACTTGCTGTGCTCGTGGTAGCCCATTTCATATTCTCGAAGGGTATTCTGGGGTGCTAGGTAGTCGCCTCCAGGGTTTTGTATTGACTGCTTGTGTGAAGGGAAGGTTATTGATAGTGATTGTATTTTCCTCCTGTATTGGAGGTGGTGCGCGTTTGTGTGAGTCTCAGGGGAGCTAGGCCCCTGAATTTAGGACTCGAGTGAGCCTAGTGTAGGAGTGACCCACCGTCCGAGGGTCCAAAAGAATAAGTGACGGCTAGTTGTAGTGTTTGTATACTCTGTATTTGTTGATTTTATCAAGCTAAGAGGGCATTGGGGTAAGGTGTCTTCTAAGTTCCACGTCCCGGAGTTGACTGAAATCTCGGACCCTGAATCTATAATATTCTGGGTTCCGGGTGATCTGATTCTCTGGGTTTGCCTTTTGGTGTGGAGGTGCGTTCTTGATTAGATGTGCACTCCAGCACTTCTTCAAGGCTACACTTATAATCGGTGGAGTGCCGTTCCGTCGAAGACAAACGAGCCGACAGGGATTACACAAGGTACTGACACGAGGCGGTTTTCAGAAAATTGCCGACGACGTGCCGTCACCTCTGTGACTTGGAGTGTGTATTGGACTGTGATTGGTGGATGACTTGGATACGGAGCGGCTGTACCCGTGTGACATGGATGGCGATTGTGAGATGAAAATGATGTTATGGGATAAATCCAGTACTTGACCGCAGATGGGCCCAACTGGCTGGAAGTGTGATTCCTGGGAGTGCACACCCAGGGGTGCAAAGAACACTCAGTCCAGCCGCGGACTTTCCCTTACGATGAGTGCCTAAAGTCTGGCGGAAAGTGTCTCTGGTGAACGTATTCCAGAGTACACCTCATCTTGCTGTGGACCAAAGTAACGACAAAGGATCATATTACCCTGAGAAATCAACCCACTACCACCGTGATCATGCGCAGGAGGCCGCTAAACCCGCTAAGTGCTTGGATTTTTGGAGATATATGCGAGTCTGTGACGCAGCAGACCTAATATCCAGAGTACCGCATGATTACCCAGAGTCCACCCCCCGGAGTACGGGTGACCCAGAGTTCAAGATGAATCTCTGGGTTTGAACCGCGAATCCAGACTCTAAATACCAAAATCCAATGTCTCCCAAGCTAATATCCAGAGATCATCATAGACCCCAATGACCCCCAGAGTTTCACAGAAATCTCAGGGATGACCCTGAGTGTCACGTGATTCTCTGGATTTCGAGTCAGTCCGAAGCCAGTTTGCAATCAAGTGATGTGTGACCTTGAAGGATCAGCATGGATGTGCAGAGTAGACACTTTCAAGGAATCGAGAGGGAATCCCGTGTCATATTAGACCAAGGCTAAAGACCCACATTTGGCACTTTCGAAGCCTGACAACAATGGAATCGCAAGCCGATCGCAAGTTTGGACCGCTGAACCCAAGGTATACTCAAGACAAGATATTCGACCTCAAGCATAGTGAACAGAAGATATTTGCCCTAAGAAGAATGCAGAAGATAGAGAGAAAGAGAAGTAGCTGATAAAAGACAAACAGAGTTCAATTTTCCCTGTACTGCGCAAGTGACTTCGGCCAAGCCTGCCGACGACCATTCCGGAGGACCCGAGACTACGACCGTGGGACGCTAAGGGCACATCAACGGTGAAGGACGACCGTCTGTGTGGACTCCATCAAACTCAAGTCCAGTTAGGTGGGGACCAGTGACGGCCTTGAGCTTCCTGGAGTGATCCATCTATTCCATATCCTAGTTGGGTCACTTGCTGTGCTCGTGGTAGCCCATTTCATATTCTCGAAGGGTATTCTGGGGTGCTAGGTAGTCGCCTCCAGGGTTTTGTATTGACTGCTTGTGTGAAGGGAAGGTTATTGATAGTGATTGTATTTTCCTCCTGTATTGGAGGTGGTGCGCGTTTGTGTGAGTCTCAGGGGAGCTAGGCCCCTGAATTTAGGACTCGAGTGAGCCTAGTGTAGGAGTGACCCACCGTCCGAGGGTCCAAAAGAATAAGTGACGGCTAGTTGTAGTGTTTGTATACTCTGTATTTGTTGATTTTATCAAGCTAAGAAGGCATTGGGGTAAGGTGTCTTCTAAGTTCCACGTCCCGGAGTTGACCGAAATCTCGGACCCTGAATCTATAATATTCTGGGTTCTGGGTGATCTGATTCTCTGGGTTTGCCTTTTGGTGTGGAGGTGCGTTCTGGATTAGACGTGCACTCCGGCACTTCTTCAAGGCTACACTTACAATCGGTGGAGTGCCGTTCCGTCGAAGACAAACGAGCCGACAGGGATTACACGAGGTACCCACGCCAACCAAGGGGAGTGATTCTCTGGGTTTAAAGCTTCGCGGCTGCGAACCTTTGGATCAATCGCCTTGCTGTTGACTCTCAAGTCGATTCTCTGGGTTTATACCCTGAGGAACATCTTGGGCTGCGCTATACAAACCCCCTGGGCGATAAAGGTTTCATCGGCCTCGCCACAGCTGGTGCGCGTGCCCGGATTCGATTGTCGAGGATTTCACCGAAGTCAAGTGTTGAAGGAGAGTTGAGTGCCCGTCAACTTCAAGCTGCCAAGATGCCTGGAGGACGAGGGGTGAAGAAGAGTGGACGTGGTGACGGAGGACGCGGTGAGGCGTCACGTCAGTCGCGTCGTGTTCAAGGCTTGGGGCCTGAAGAGCACAAGGACCTGGAAACAGTTGTCCGCGACGCTCGGAAGGCGAAAAGGCTGCTCGCGAAAGCGAGGTAGCGCAAGGTCGGGACGTCGAGGCGTCTGCTGCTCAAGATCAGTCGGCCGCTGGATCGCAAACCCCAGAGGATCAAGTTTCCCCTGGGTTCCAAGGTTCATCGGAGGCGAATTCTGGGTCGCAGACCCCTGAAGTTCCAGAGGAGCACACCCGCGAGGGTGGTGCTCAGGCGTCGGAGGGAGGCGCCAATGCGGTTGAGTCCCCGGAGGTGATTGACTTGGTCTCATCTTCGGACGAGTCTGTTGTGGAAGTGAAGCCGGAGCCCGTGCGAATGAAGGAGGAGGCGAAAACCCTGAGTTCCAAAGTGAACTCTGGGTTCGCACCCCCTGAACCCAGGGTGTTGGCACCAAGTTCGCAGGTGAAGCCTGAAGGTGGCGCTCAGGAGACTGCTACCCCTGTTCCAGAACCAAGAACAATGGCGTCGGACACTGAAACCATGGTGCTGTACATTCGTCGCGAAGTTCGACGCTGGGAAGAGGCGAGCCCTGGAAGAGTGACACCTCCAGGTGTCGTTTACGAGTGGCCGACTCCAAAGCCGGATGCCAACTCGTACTTCGCCGCCGCGTATGCGACTGGAGACTACTTCAAGTGGCGTTTGTCTCTGGCGAATCAAGATGAAGCCTGGATCTCTGAGTTCCATGTAGCCCGGTGGGGCGTCGGAACGGCCCAGGATCTTACGGCAACTACGATTCCCCAGAGTATCATGACCGCGCGCGAGTGTGTTGCCATTCTGCAGACTCTGTTCTTCGAAGCTGGTTTCGAGTTCGTCAACTTGATCTCTGGCTGGTCCGAGACACGTGCTTCTAGGATTCCGGAAAGCCTGGTGCGTTCGGTCATGGAGGAAGTCCAGAATTTCATTGCGGTGGAACTGGTGGAGTGGAGATTGGTGACAGCTGGAGTACCTTCCAAGGTGAACTCTGAAGATCACGCCACACCAAGCGTTCAAGAGCAAGTGTCAAGGTTGGAGTACCACAAGGAAGATGGAGACGGTGATCTATTGATGACCGATTACGATGCGGATCTACTGGGCCGTCAGTTTGTTCTGAGGTTCAGAGTCACCGGCCTCAGGATTTCACGGAGTCCGCGAGGGTCAAGTGACGGTGAGCCGCAATCCAAGCGTTCCCAGCATGGACCGCCTCGCCCACAAGTCCCGTCGACACCTTCGGCCCTATCCACACCGTCGTTGTCTTCTCTTCCAGCGTACAAGTCCTCGACCAGTATTTCGCTTCAGAATTCCACTCCCCTGAATTCCATGTCCAATGGACGTGAATCTCTGGAGATGGAAGCCAAGGATGCTGTTCCGGACTTGGTGCCAAGTGTTATTGGCACTTCACGCGCTTCAGACGAGAGTACTGCCTCAGGCGCCCAGACGTCTTACGGTAGCTCTTCGTCTTCGTCGATGAGATCGCTTGGACAGCAAGTAGGAGCTCTGGCGCTTGTGGCTCAGAGTGCAAGCGGTTTCACGGCTACCGGAGATCTTGGATTCCAAGTCACCCGGACGGTCATTCCTCATAGCCATGTGGCAGTCGAGCAAGAAGACGTCGAGATGGAGTCGTCAGTACATTCTGACCCAGAGGCTACATCCAGGAAGACCGGTCTTCCCAGGATTTCAGCAGCTACCGCCGAGCCAAAACCCAGGGAGGCTTACCCGAGTTCAGGGTTTGACGGTACGAGGGACGTCGGTACCGACGAGCGGATGCAGCATCAGAGTTCCAAGAGTGAAGTGCACTCTCGGCGTTCGACGAGGTCCAGGAAATCAGTTGTTTCGAGCCGCTCGAGTGCATCCAGATCTGCTTCGTCTGTGTCTTCAAGATCGGGCCCCGCCCAAATTGAGCTGAATGTCTTGCGACAACAGCAGGAGTGGCAGGCCCGTATGGAGCAGGAACAACGCGAGTTTCTCGCCAGAGAACGCCTGGATGCCTTGGAGCGTGAGCGACTCAGGGAACAACGTGACTTGGACGCGCGTCGCCAGATCCAGGAACTCACGGATCGCTTGGTGCATGCAGAAGTTGCTCGGCGAGATGCGGAACGGCGTATGAAGGACACGGAAGCGCACAAGACTCATGGTCCGACCGAAACTCAGGGTGCGACCCAGAGTGTCATGGAGACTGTACGTCTTGAGCGTGAGCGCCTAGATGCCACTTACGCTGAGCGTTGGCAACAGCGTGAAGCCGAAGCGGATGCGGAGCGTGCGCGTTGGGTTTCCGAAGTCCACGCTAGCTGGAAAGAGCAAATGTCGACTATGGAGCAGAAGGTCCAAGAGCTTGAGGCGGAAAGAGAGCGAGAGCGAGAATCTTCCCAGAATATTCAGCGGTTCCATGCCGGCCAGGTGCGCGACCTTCGTGCAACATTGGCTCAAGTTCAAGGGCGGCGTGCGACTGTGACCCCTGATTTGGCAACAAACGTGGGTTGTCAGTAGCCCAGAGTCCTGAAACCGCAACTCGATCCCAGGAGTCCGATGGTATAATCCGTGGAAACGCAACTGTCGCAGGCCAGAGACAGGGGACAGCTGATCTGAGGAACACTTCCGAAGTCGCTGCCTCTCAGCGAAGGGCTACCCTCGTGCAGTCTTCCGCCGACACTTCCGGCAGGACGAAGCATGTCAAGCGAGGGCATGGCGCTCCTGAAACCAAGGTGATACAGGATGTCAAGCCTGAACCTGTACCTGTGGGAAGATCGTCGGATTCCAGGAGGACAACAGCCTCTAAGCCCTCGCAAGATTCGAAGACAGGCTCCAAGCGCTCTGTGTCCAAGAAGCATCGGCAAGATAAGAAGAAGCGCAGGGATGTCAATCCTCCTTCGGACTCGGACCCAAGTTCCGACTCCAGTGATGATGACTCGTCTTCTGAAAGTTCCGAGGATAGTTCGGATGAGGACGCTGGGGTTAACCTGACGGCGGCTTCTGCGACTCAGGCTGGCACTACGCTCCTGACATTCCGGCCGTAAGCGCCCTGGATTTCTTCTATCGTCTGAATTCCGCCGCTGGCAAAGCTGACATTGACTTTCGCAAGTCCTCGAAGCGTCTGGAGAAGCATATTCGGAGGTTCATTACGAAACTCAGGGACACGCGTCTTAAGACGTCACTGCAAGGTCAAAGGTTCAGAAATATCGCTGACCTGGAGTACGCTTTGGAACAGGACGAAGAAGTTTGGAGTCGCAGCGACCGGGATGCTCCGCCACCCAGAGTTCGGGACTTTCGTGCCGACAATATCCCTCAGGGACGCTTCAAGTCGAAGCGTACCGGACGTGCATACGTAACTAGGGGCGGTGTCTCAGACTCCGAGTCGGACGAAAACCCTGAATTGCATGCGCGTTTCCAGGAAGTTACCGCTGAACCCAGCATTCCCGTAAGGACTTCGAGTGTGAACTCAGGGTCAACTCGTGAGATATCTGGAGAAGAAGCTACCACGTCTAGTGCTGGAAATCTGCCAAGCACAAAGGGTGTCGAGTGGACTCAGACGTTGACAAACGAGGTGTATCGCGTGATGGATAACATGGGATGGCGTCCACCAAACGCCTACTCTGGACCAAATGCGAATTCTGGATTCCGGTCTCCCCGTCGCGAGAACCCTAACTGGGACAAGTTCTGTGAGAAGTGCCGCAAATGGGGACATCCTGAAGAAGACTGCTGGAAGGACAGGAAGTGTGACCGTTGCCTGGAAACAGGCCATCCAACCCACATGTGTCGAGCGCAACCGTGCGAGAACTGTGGAAAGATGCATCTCGGAAAGCCGTGTGAAGACTGGAAAACCCTGGAAGCCGTGAAGAAACTCGCCCGCCAAGGTGCACTGAAGGACATGCCAAGCCAAATTCTGGATAAGCTCCTGGATGGCGAAGCAAACTCTGGGCGGCCGTCAAACCAATAAGCCCGCTGGGTGGGGACCCAGTACGCGTCGGGCCAGTGAAGGCCCCAGAGTTATGTGTTCTAGTGTATGTAGGCCCGGAGCTGAGAACAAGAACCCAAGATAACCAACAATGCATGACTACTTTGACTCAAGATTTCATGACTCTCCCTGAAATTCAACATCCTGAACAAGTGAACCCTGGGACAGTGAACTCTGAAGAAATTAGGGAGTTCAAACTAAACCTTGGGGAACGCTATGGATGGTGGGAAGATAATGACCCTGACCCAAAGAAACGTGATGTGGCGATGGTGCATGGTGCCGTGAACGACTGTCGGACGAAAGTTCTCCTGGATACCGGTGCGACTGTGAACATTGTGAGTTTCGACTTAGCGCGTAAGCTCGGACTCCGCCTCAAGTCGCACAAACAAACCAAGGTATCCGGTATGGGAGGTGTTCCGACGTACATCGGCGCCAGTGCTCAGGTGAAGATCACTCTCGGTTCGAGAGTGGTGTACCTCTTGGATGTTTGGGTCGCTAATATTGGCGAAGGAATCGAAGTTCTCCTGGGTATGAGTTTCATGTTTGCAGCTGGAGTGAGGATTGGTATCCGTGAAGGTCTTGTGACGCTTCCAGATGAAGAAACGGTCGTGATGTGTGGATGGAACCCAGAGGAGCGTCTGGGTGTTGACATGCCTGTGGAAACCACAAGTAGTTGGTACTTGGCCCCTGGGGAATCCAAGGTGGTGAAGATTTCGTATGGGATGACAAACCCACAACGTGAAGTCGTGTGGGCAGGACGAGGTGATCGCTGGGTGACCCGTTTGATTTACGCTGCAAAATCCTGGCCGGTTGCTGTGAAGGTGGTCAACATTTCGGACAAGGACGTCTGGATTGACAATAGAACTCCAGTCGCCCGGATTGTAGAGTATGGCTTTTTCCCGCGCGCCGGACGCTTTGTGCGTCCTGGGTCGTTCGCATATCGTGAGTGGCAGACCCTCATTCTGGAAAATGTCCAGTCACGTGAGGGCAGGATGCGTGCAGAACGTTTAGCAGCGTTGGAACCACCCTGTGTTGATACTCCAAAATATCAGTGGCCTACGAAGATTTTGTCGCGACCTGCAAAGGGGGCTGATACAGCGTTGCTCGCCTCGATTCTCAGGAAACCAAAGATCCGTCGTGTACGATTCGCAGAAGATGCTTCAACTCAGACGGATGAAGTGTCTCCAGTGAGCTTTCGGGAATCTCGAGACATGGCTGTTGATACGAATGACTTAAGTGATAACAGCCTTACGGATGAGTTGTCTGGCATTGCTTCACATGCCGCCGAAACCCCGAGTCTAGGGGTGGAAATTGACAGTGATTTTCAGGATTGGCGAGGTGAAGAGAGTGATTCTCTGGATTCTGTTGCGGATAACGATGACTCGCTGGAGGCCGTTGAGGAATACTGGGATATCCCAATCTCTGGGATGCCTGGGACCCCATTGGAGAAGTTAAAGCAGGAATATGAGCGTTGCATGAGACTATCGACTGAGGACCTTGACTATGAGCCTGCGGTTTATATGCGGGAAGGAAGCGAGTTACTCTCTCAGTTGCGTGACCAGTTGGTTATGCTCCCTGAGATAAAAGACCTGACTCCTGAGTGCAAGATCGAGGAGGCCGATGTTGGAGTCCCTGGGAAGACAACGCCTGAGATGGAAGACCAAGTGCGGCGAATTCTGGAGTATCATCGGAAGATTTTCTTAGGAGATGGCAATGCAGCTCCCCCACCCGCTCGTGGAGTGGTGTGTGACCTAGATGTGGGTGACGCTAAACCAGTTGCTCAGCGCCCAAGGTCTATTGCGCCGCATCTGTGGACCAAGGTGTATGAACTTCTGAAGAAGCTTCTGGAGAACGGACTGATTGAAACCTCTACATCTCCCTGGGCATCTCCGATCGTGATCGTCCTTAAGAAGAATGGTGTGGATATCCGGATGTGCATCGACTACCGTGTGGTAAATAGCTTCATCAAGCTCTCACATTACCCCTTGCCACTCATTGATGATCTCCTGATTGGTTTCGAATCGGCGATGTGGTTTATGAGTTTGGACATGGCTAGTGGCTTCTGGGCTATCAAGATGACCGAGAGAGCCAAGTTAATCTCTGCGTTCGTCTGTCCCTATGGACACTACCAGTGGGTCAGGATGCCATTCGGCTTAAAAAATGCACCATTGATCTACCAGGCGGTGCTCAATAACTGCCTGTGGGGATTCTTGCGGTTGCCCCCTGAGGAAGAAGCTGAGGTGGATCAGGATGTCTTACATTTTCTGAAGCTGAACTCTGGGGAACCCAGAGTTTCAGGTGACAGTATACCTCGCCTCCCAGTGTTGACAGACGAGATGACGGTGTTTCAGCGTAATATCCCGGCTCCCTCTCAGATGGGACCTGTCCTGGGTCGAAGTTCGTATATCGACGACATCGCCCATGGTGCTCCTACTTGGGAACAACTATGCCAGGACCTGAATGCATTGTTATTCCGTCTACGATACTGGAATATCTCCGTGAGCCTTCCTAAGAGTGAGTTCGGAAAGTTGTCCATCCCGTATCTCTCGCATGAGATTAGTGCTGAGGGTATCAGGGCAATTCCGAAGATCGCAAAAGGTGTCAAAGATTTACCGTTTCCAACAACGTTGAAGGGAGTTCAGAGTTTCATGGGCAGTCTGAATTATTACAACAAGTTTATTGAAGATTTACCCGTGATCGCAGCCGTCCTGTACGAGCTGACCGAGGAGCAGATGAAATCTAGGAGAGATCTGTCTAGAGCCCAGGAGTCATTTGAAATCCTGAAGCACAAGATTGTCTCGACTCCACTGCTCAGACATCCTGACCGCTCAAGGCCGTTCGTGATTATTCCACACGCAAATCCGTGGGCGGCGTCCGCTGTGTTGGGCCAGGAATACGACGGGGTTGTGCACCCGGTCCGATTCACGGGTCGAATTCTGAATGACGCTGAGTTGAGGTACCACATTGCCGAGAAGGAGGTAATCGCTATCCTGAGAGTCTTGGAAGTGTTCCGCACTCTGGTTGAGGGCAGTCCCAAGATAGTCGTTTATACGCGATACTCTGTATTGAAATGGCTGCTGACTTCTCAGTCGGCAGATGGTCGAACCGTAAAGTGGGGACTGAAGCTATCTCACTGGGACCTGGAAATACGCAGAGTTCAACGCGACGAGGACGGTCTCGCTGCGATCCTAGGTGCGGGTATCACCCCCAGAGAACACTTGGATGAAGTCGCTGAGAACCTGATCCCGGCCAAGGGGCGCGTCAAACCTCCAGTACCTATCAGTATAGAGATGCTGGAGGCGGATTACGAAGGTTACATTCTGAGTTTCGATGGTGCGGCTAAGACGTCCACGCGACAAGGGAGCTGTGGGTGTATCCTATGGCGTCTCCCCGGATGGGAGATCTTAGACGCTCAGGGTTTCATCTTGGAAGATGTGACCGTAAATGACGCTGAGTATCATGGGCTCCTGAAAGGCCTCACTCTGGCGATTGAGCAAGGGGTTCGAGATATTGTTGTGGTTGGAGATTCTAGGATCGCCATTCAGCAAGCCCAAGGCCTCATCAATTGTAACCAGCCTAACCTCCAGAGGAAGCTGGCCGAATATGAGGTTCTGAAGACTAAGTTCAAGTCTGTGCGTCTGGTACATGTCAAGCGAGAGTTCAACCAGGCAGCAGACTATCTGACTTCCAAGACCCTTGCACTTGGAGAGTCCTGGAAAGTGGAGGATGTTGATGAACGGACACATCTGCAGTTGGTGTCAAAGATCCACGAAAAGCTGGTAAAACCGAAAGTGCTGCCGAACACTGGAATTCAGAAGGATGACCCTCAGGGTGTGGAAACTCTGAGTATGCCAGGACCTGAGTGCGCCCCACTGCCTGCGGCGGCCAAAGTGTTCGCCGTTATAACTCGTGCACAAACGCAGGAATCTGAAATTCAAGACGAACCTATGGGGCCCCTGGAATACCAGGCCGAGCGATGGCGGCGCATCAAGGTGCACCAGGATAAGGATGATTCTCTGTTGCAACTCAAAGATTTTCTGAGAGGCAACACTGGAAAGCTGTCGCACGCGCAAGCCAGGAAACTTGCGAAGATTGCTGATGACTTTATACTGGATTCCAGAGAAGTCTTATATCGTTTGAGTCGGTCAACCAGAGATCGCCCCCGGGACATGGTTGACGAACTCAGACTCGTAGTACCGAAAGCTCTTCAGCCTGATATCCTGCACTACGCACACGAAGATTTTCAGGGTGGACATCAGGGAATC
The DNA here is from genome assembly GCA_008079305.1 of Phytophthora palmivora. Lineage (NCBI taxonomy): Eukaryota > Oomycota > Peronosporomycetes > Peronosporales > Peronosporaceae > Phytophthora > Phytophthora palmivora. The sequence continues at coordinate 14,664 of VOQZ01001658.1, read as the reverse complement.
ACGAGGACGTATGAGAAGCTGCGTTCCGAGTTCTATTGGCATGGTATGTATGCTGACGTGGAAGTCTTTGTGAAAGAGTGTGTGGATTGCGCCAGCGGCAAGGGGCGCCCTCAGAATCCTGGACCTTCCCCTGGGAACATCGAACCCAGGCGCCCATTCGAAGTCGTATCTATGGACTTCGTGACAACCTCGGGTCTTGGTCGTGCTTCAGCATCGAGCTTGCTCCGAACCTCCTGAAAACTTGTTCCTCGTACACTTCAGCGACATCTTGAGCTGTAGTAGAGCTCATAGGTTTGCACATAACAAACCCTGAGAACGAATCCTGAAATAGTAAGAGGAATGTGTTTCCACGGTCCGACTTGGGCAAATGTCATGAGCGAAGTGTTCACACGCTTTCGTGAACTTCTGGGTAGTAAGCAGCGGGCCACTCTGGCGTATCGCCCCCAGGCGAACGGACAGCAAGAGAGGTCAGTGCAGACTGTTGTGCGCAGCATCCGAGCTTATATTGCTGAAGCGGACCAGAGTGACTGGGATGACCATGCAGAACGCCTGATGTTCGCCCTGAACACGTCGTTTGATGCTACTCGCCTGGATACTCCGTTTTTTTCTGGTACACGGCTGGGACGCACATGGCACTGTTTCAGCGATGCTAGGGCCCAGGCCCTCGAGTGTCCAGGAGCGCACCGCGTACGAATGGCGCAGGAAATTGCAGCGTGACTACAGTTATGCTCAAGCTTGCGCTGAAGATCTTCAGAAGAAAGCTAAGCGAGTGCGCTCTGCCGAGCAAACCAGGAAGTGGAAGGAATTGTCAGAACGACTGAGGTCGGGATTCGCTGCGGGCGATGCTGTTTGGTTTTACATACCCAAGGTGCAGCCAGGGTTGAGTCGCAAGCTGGCCCATATGTGGCATGGCCCTTTCAGAATCCAGGAAATCCATGACGATTTCCGCGTGAAACTCAGAGTCGAGAACACTGGATATCGTGTGAATCCCTGGGTACATGTGAGTCGCCTGAAGCCCAGAGCACTGTTCCCGAAACGGCCCATTGTGGAGATTGAGGTGAGTGAAGACGACGACTTCGACGCAGCGCTGTTGCCCGAAGATAGCTGGGAACCAGATGTTGTGAACGATGAATACGAAGTCGAACGAATCTTGGATTTGCGATGGACTAAACGAACTAGGACATCAAGACGGATACGCGAGTATCTCGTGAAGTGGAAGGGTTACGACGAGACCGAGTGGCTCCCCTTGTCGAGGCTAAACTGTGGTGCCTTACTATACGAGTTTAATCAAGGTGCAAGAGCACGAGCCCGTTTCCAGGCCATGCAGGCCGGCGACGATCACCCAGGAATATAGTATCCTGAGGGGATTGTGATTCAGAGTTGCAAGTGGGTTTCAGGGGATAAAACCCTGAGTTATACCGAGAAACTCTGAGGAAGATCGAAGGAATGTGTGGAGATTGGAGACAGAAGTGTGATTGTGGTTTATTTGATTTTATTTGATTATGGATAAGGACACTGCTGAGGCTTGGGCATCATGTGGAGTATTAAGGAGCAAAGTGGCGACGATGAGCTTCACAGAGGCGATAGCCTCCAAGTGAGCAACTCAAAAGAACAAGTCAGAAGGTGTTGACACTCTAAGAAAGATGAGGTGAAAACTCTGGGTATCATTGGGAATTATGCTACGACATGTAAAAGCTAAGTGATTCCCAGGGTTAATATACGTCTTGGCCCTTCACGAGTGTGTGAGAGATAAAGGGTTGAGCTTGCGGATGGCCACGGGCTTGACGTGACGCTTGACATTGCTGGGCACGTATTGGAGCCATTCTTCGTCATCGATCACGGTGCTCCATTGGACTCGAGCGGGTTCCCGCATATCCAGAGTCGCTAGCTGAAGATCGAGGTTCTCGCACGTAGGTCCCCCGAGCTCCTCGGTCTTGGGATCTTCCCAAATCCAGTAGCAGCACTTGTCTGGAAATTGCCAGAGACCCGGCTCGTTCCATAATGACGGCAAAAAGCCTGGGGTGTCATGGGAGCGGTCCAAGAGTGTCTTGAATGCCCTGCGAAGCGCGTTACGGCGTGACTTGCGCTGGGACTCGAGGACAATGTCTGCCTTCTCTTCAGTCGGGATAGGTACCCAGTGTCCGCGCTCCCAAATCGCCTGTGCATGCTTGTGCATGACATCCACGATGTCCTCCACTAGTTTGAGCGCTTTTGCGTACAACATGTCGCGTTCATGGAAGTAGAAAACCCGGATGCGACCTTGGAGCATAGTTACCCAGGGTTCGGAGTCCAAAATTCTCTGATATGCTCCACGGTTCCAGCGATCATGGACGACGTCATACGAGTACTTGTGAATCTCGTACTCTGGGAACCCAGGAGTCTGGCAAGAGGCACTCTTAGTCGAACTTGGATACTGTACCAGAACTCCGTAGATGCCCAAGAAGTCTCGCCATTCTCAGGATCCTCGGCTGTTTGTAGGTCGTCCACAGTTAATTCTGCGTACGACTTTCGCGCCAGTGCGGACGGATGTTGGGACGTGTAACCACCTTATTCCCCAGGGACCCACTGGAACCTTGAGGCGCAGAAGTGTTTTTCTTGGTCACTGTGCGACGCTGTTTCTTGGGTTTCGGGTTGGAACCCTGAGATTTCTCGTTGGAGACGGATCGTGGACGCTTGGCGGGAGGTTTGGACTCAAGGGCTTCTTTGACACAGTCGTTGTTCTCAGAATCCTCGTCCTCGTCCAGAATTTCAGGGCCGACTTCTTCATCCTCCTCCTCGGAACTGCTGCTGGAAGCACTCTCTTCTGGCTCCTGCGCAGGGGGCTGATACTCTGGGTCATTCTCGATGTCATCCACCGTAGAATCTGCATCTTCGTCAGGGTATACCACGTGGTCATCGAGGTTTCCCCAGGGTGCCGGAATGTCACCGCGTCGGAGCCGCCGATCTAAGCGTTCGTCGGCCATTTCATAGTAGGCCTCAGGGACGTACTTGCTCCAAGGTGTCTGGTCGAGACGACGCCAATACATCATGCTGACAAGCATTTTGACTAACTGTGGCTGCCGGAAGTGTCCGTGAGCCGCTCGATCACTGCCAATCCACTCCATAGCGGTGTCGTACTTGAGGCCCGCGAGAATAGCCTGACGCACATCAGGACGAACTTCCTTCCAGACGACACCCCCAGGTAACATCGAGTGAGCGGCCTCCTTGGAGACCACAGTTTTCTCGCCAGCACGACGCACTGAGTCACGGCCAGACTGATGATCCTTGGGGCGACGCTGGACTTTGCGAACTTTGGAGGCCGCGGGTTGTAGCTGCTTGTCCGACGTTTGGGAATCCTGGGATTGTTTGGATTTGGAGTACTTCGCGGAACTCTGGGACTCCTTGGAATCCTGAGTTTCGTTACCGTCACCAGAACCACTCTGAGAACCGCTGCCAGGGCCCGTAAGATCCAACACTTCGGGACGATTGGTGGAATCAGACCCTGAGGATGGGGGCATACGCTGGCTCTTTTCGGGATATGGAGCCACCACAGCTTTGCGCTTGTCCATAGCTGCCACATTCACGACTGTATCCCAGGACTCAGGAGGTTTTGTGTCCTTAACGCGGAGTTTGAAGAGGTCATGGAGACGCTCCCAATTCCCTGTGAAGTCAGTGTGCTCCTGCAAGAAGTCAGAGAATTTCCAGGGATCCACAGTGGCGGATTCGAGACGCGATTTCAGGATGCGCACCTGTGCCTCAGAGTCGGCAACGCGCGCCTTGAGCTCTGCTTTTTCAGCTTCCAGAAAATCGATCTCGTCCTGGTACCGAATTTTTTGATTTTGCAGCACGACCTTGTGCTCGGATTCAGCAGATTCCAACTTGCCCAGAGCCTCCTGAAGCTCCAGAAACCAGTAATCGCAGGTGAATTTCCAGGAGCGTTTTAACTCCTTGTTCTTGCGACGAGCGTCCACTGCCTGTTGAATCGCAGTGGGTCCTTGCTGAGCAACGGCCAGAGACCGCATGCTTCGGTATGCCCCAAGGACTTGGCGCAAATAACCAGTTGTCTTAAACACACGCTCTGCGAACCACGTGCTGTTGAAGTGGCGCAGGAGAGAAGCCATTTCACGCCGAATCCCGATGGAATTCAGAGAATTGTCCAGGTCGTACGATGAAAGGGGTGAGCGCCGTGGGTTCAGAACATCGACCCCCCCTCTCACGCCACAAATTTCTTTCAGCTCCCGAAGATCGTCATCCGAGAGCTCCTCAAAACCAATGAGAGTGGTCGCACCACGTAACCCTCCATAGCAAATGCACCTGCGCGGATGTCATTCACAATGCCAGGAACCCCCACGAGGTATGCATTGGTCTTGAGATTGGGAGGATCCGGTAGTTTCCAGTGTGGAGGACACTCAGGAACCAAGAAGTCAGGTAGATCAACCTCCTCCTGCCGGAGCATACCCGAAAAGATAAGCCCCCCGACGTCCTCTAAGGCCGCATGTCGGGGTGTCTTGAATTCAGGGGCGTCCTTCTGGTCCACCTCCGGAGCCTTGGGTTCAAGATCCGCGTCGCTAGCTGCAGCATCAGCGGAAGCTTTACCATCAGCTTCACCCATGTCGGCGCCAGAAGACTTGCTCGTGGCACCAGAGAGCGGGACTTCCTCGACCTCCTTCGCCTCGGACTCGTCTACCAGAATATCGCCAGGCGCCGCCTCTCTGGGGTCGTCTGCCTGCTTGGTATTGTTGACCGCCGGAGGGGTCGCGTTGCCGGAAGAAGCCGCACCCTGGGCCGATGTCGACGCTTGTTTGCTGTCCGTGGGTGAAGACTTACCCATGTCGATGATTTGTGAAATGGGGATATGACCTCGCGTTGCCCGTTGGAGATTTTGCGCTTGAGAAGAGAACCTTGAAGATAGGTCCCGACCAACCGTTAGGGAGACAGGGCGTCGTCGAAGTGTGTGGAACCCAGGGAGTCTACAGAGTGCAACGGCCGTGTTGATGTTAACGGCGGCTGACGCTCTGTGTTTTCGTGGCCTGGCCATGGTTCACCAGTTCGGAGCGACTTCCTCTTTGATGGACCCGGACCAGAAGGGGCGGTTGACACGAGGCGGTTTCCAGAAAATTGCCGACGACGTGCCGTCACCTCTGTGACTTGGAGTGTGTATTGGACTGTGATTGGTGGATGACTTGGATGCGGAGCGGCTGTACCCGTGTGACACGGATGGCGATTGTGGGAAGAAAATGATGCTATGGGATGAATCCAGTACTTGACCGCAGATGGGCCCAACTGGCTGGAAGTGTGATTCCTGGGAGTGCACACCCAGGGGTGCAAAAAAACACTCAGTCCAGCCGCGGACTTTCCCTTACGATGAGTGCCTAAAGTCTGGCGGAAAGTGTCTCTGGTGAACGTATTCCAGAGTACACCTCATCTTGCTGTGGACCAGAGTAACGTCAAAGGATCATATTACCCTGAGAAATCAACCCACTGCTACCGTGATCATGCGCAGGAGGCCGCTAAACCCGCTAAGTGCTTGGATTTGTGGAGATATATGCGAGTCTGTGACGCAGCAGACCTAATATCCAGAGTACCGACCTATTACCCAGAGTTCATCCCCCTGAGTACGGGTGACCCAGAGTTCAAGATGAATCTCTGGGTTTGAACCGCGAATCCAGACTCTAAATACCAAAATCCAATGTCTCCCAAGCTAATATCCAGAGATCATCATAGACCCCAATGACCCCCAGAGTTTCACAGAAATCTCAGGGATGACCCTGAGTGTCACGTGATTCTCTGGATTTCGAGTCAGTCCGAAGCCAGTTTGCAATCAAGTGATGTGTGACCTTGAAGGATCAGCATGGATGTGCAGAGTAGACACTTTCAAGGAATCGAGAGGGAATCCCGTGTCATATTAGACCAAGGCTAAAGACCCACATTTGGCACTTTCGAAGCCTGACAACAATGGAATCGTAAGCCGATCGCAAGTTTGGACCGCTGAACCCAAGGTATACTCAAGACAAGATATTCGACCTCAAGCATAGTGAACAGAAGATATTTGCCCTAAGAAGAATGCAGAAGATAGAGAGAAAGAGAAGTAGCTGATAAAAGACAAACAGAGTTCAATTTTCCCTGTACTGCGCAAGTGACTTCGGCCAAGCCTGCCGACGACCATTCCGGAGGACCCGAGACTACGACCGTGGGACGCTAAGGGCACATCAACGGTGAAGGACGACCGTCTGTGTGGACTCCATCAAACTCAAGTCCAGTTAGGTGGGGACCAGTGACGGCCTTGAGCTTCCTGGAGTGATCCATCTATTCCATATCCTAGTTGGGTCACTTGCTGTGCTCGTGGTAGCCCATTTCATATTCTCGAAGGGTATTCTGGGGTGCTAGGTAGTCGCCTCCAGGGTTTTGTATTGACTGCTTGTGTGAAGGGAAGGTTATTGATAGTGATTGTATTTTCCTCCTGTATTGGAGGTGGTGCGCGTTTGTGTGAGTCTCAGGGGAGCTAGGCCCCTGAATTTAGGACTCGAGTGAGCCTAGTGTAGGAGTGACCCACCGTCCGAGGGTCCAAAAGAATAAGTGACGGTTAGTTGTAGTGATTGTATACTCTGTATTTTGTTGATTTTATCAAGCTAAGAAGGCATTGGGGTAAGGTGTCTTCTAAGTTCCACGTCCCGGAGTTGACCGAAATCTCGGACCCTGAATCTATAATATTCTGGGTTCTGGGTGATCTGATTCTCTGGGTTTGCCTTTTGGTGTGGAGGTGCGTTCTGGATTAGGCGTGCACTCCGGCACTTCTTCAAGGCTACACTTACAATCGGTGGAGTGCCGTTCCGTCGAAGACAAACGAGCCGACAGGGATTACACGAGGTACCCACGCCAACCAAGGGGAGTGATTCTCTGGGTTTAAAGCTTCGCGGCTGCGAACCTTTGGATCAATCGCCTTGCTGTTGACTCTCAAGTCGATTCTCTGGGTTTATACCCTGAGGAACATCTTGGGCTGCGCTATACAAACCCCCTGGGCGATAAAGGTTTCATCGGCCTCGCCACAGTACCCACGCCAACCAAGGGGAGAGATTCTCTGGGTTTAAAGCTTCGCGGCTGCGAACCTCTGGATCAATCGCCTTGCTGTTGACTCTCAAGTCGATTCTCTGGGTTTACACCCTGAGGAACATCTTGGGCTGCGCTATACAAACCCCCTGGGCGATAAAGGTTTCATCGGCCTCGCCACAATTAACACAGCACAGAGCGCTGCTATGCTTACAAGTAGTACACAGACCTCTCCCGTATCCTCTGCACCGCAAACGACAAGCTCAACTGGCTTCCCTTCTGCGGCTTTGACTGGTGATATCAGCGTGCCGGCTCAAGCACCGACAGTAGCCACCCCAGGTCTTATCCAACTAGATACTGATCACGTAATGTACCGACCTGAAGGCACAATAGACGATTTAGTATCAAAACGAGAGGATAGTCAGACAAAATCATATAATGCTGTGAAATCCCTTATTGCTGACTATCCTGATGTCGCTTCATGGGATCTACATCCGATGTTCGATCCACTATTGGTTTCTGACGCAAAAGCACGACGTGATATGTATTTCCTAGGCCCCGAAGCAAAACTATATCATAGATCATCTAGAAATGCAGTTCGAAGAGACAAGCAGGAAGATCTTGTTGAGCAAATTGATTGGGAAGCTAGCCTAGAATACATTTTTGAGAAAATCAAAGCAATTGATGGCTTCACTAGGGCCAGAGCCGCTAGAGAGAAATGTGGCGAAGTGGGTGAACACTTTACCGCCCAAAGTATAGCGCGCCCGAAGAGTGGGGGTTGGTCCTTCGTGAAGAACCGACTTTTCGGGTAGTACAGGTCCTGGATCAAGTACTAGACTCGATCCAGGTTGGCGTGTGACCTTGTGCAATCCCTATAGGTGACGATTGATTCGGCGGACCGGGTTTCACCGGGTATCTGTATTCCTAAGATAGACACACAGAAAATGTAAGAACTTCCAGGTTGTACGTATCCTGGGGGTCCTGAATGTGGGTTGAGAGATCACGAGTAAAGACCTTCTTCCCAAAAGATAACCTAAAATAATACAGAGTTTGAATATACAATATGCAGCCTGTCAGTTAGTTAGCACGCCCGAATACAGGTAAATTTCGGGATGCCCTACGCGCACCACCCTCGAAATGCTCGAGGGAAACAATAGAATGTCTTTCCTAAACACACAGTAATCAACAGTCAAATCCTAGGGGTGATCACTACCAAACCTCCTAAGATCGCAGGGAAATGAATATGAAATGCAAGGGGCACTCGGAGTGTCAACTAGCAACTTAGCAAATAAAATAACTGGATCACTCCGAGTGTTCAAGTCCACTGGTCCCCAAGTTAATTCGACTTGAACGTGTTGAGAGTTTTCGCGTAGTTAGCGCGGCCTTGGTCGTCCTCACTCTGGGGCCCTCCTAATGTGAGCAGTCCTCCAGGTGGTCCTTCCTTGACGAGATGTGTTAAAAAGTACGGCGACCTCCCTAGGTTGCCTGTGCGACGAAGATACTTAGGCTTCCCAATATGAAGCGAACTCGAAGACACTTGTGCTTCTCAACGCAAATCAAACTCTGTTTAACATTATCTTCTACCTCTTTGGCATTCTAAATTCTTCTTCAATCTTGGTAGTCTTGGTACTTCTTTGGCGGCCTTCCTTTACTTCGTGAGGTCACACTTGGGTAGACTTGGTCTCATTATACTTGAAATGTCACGTCGAACTTGGATCTGCATACACTCATCAGCGATGTCTCGGCTCTTCTGAGATCGGCAGCACTGGTCTTGTTCTTGCACGGTGTAATCATCTGATTGCGATACTCTTGGGTCGTACTGTCTTGACTCTGCTTGAATGTCAGTAAACTGACTTCCGGACTGAACTTATCTTCAGCAACTTGAGCTTCGGTCTTGTTCTTCGACAGTCGCTTGGTCATTCAGGATGTATTGTCATTCGGGATGTACATTCGGGTTGTACGGCACAACTTCGGATGGAGTCTTCATATCCGGTAGGCGATCGAACTTTCAGGATGAGGGAGACTGTCTTGGGGTTTACATGTGTAGGGGTCGTAATTGTGGAAACCTTGGTGTTTCAGGGTGTTTTGGGTGATGTTCGGCTCCGTCAAGGTAGGCTGCTCCTCGGGATACGTTCTCCGAGGGCACTTGCTTCCTTCTCTTGGATACCTGCCGTCAAGGAGTCGGCGGTCGGACTGAGCGTCGTAATTGCATCCTGAATGTGGTACCCATTCAGGGCGTACGCTTCCAACCTGTGAGCCTCTCCGTAACCGAACATCTGCATCCCCAAAGCCCAAACCACCAATTCGCCCAGGAGTCCCACTCAATACCCATCTCGAAAACCATCATCTTAGTCCAAATCAGTGTGCGGGTTGTCCCGGCTGGGCAGCTGCGGGTGTGCCTAGAAAATTCAGAGGCACATCGTCACAACCGCCCCTCGGATACACGGTCTTTCACTGAGGAAATTACCATCGAAGTGACAGAACATGAGCCGACCAAACGAACGCAGCTATCCCGGGCGACCAGACATCCCGAATTGCAAAACCGTTAGGCGATTACCCCAGATTGGGTCTTTTCTGCGCCCCGTCTACTATCCAACAGTCGTACCTAATTCAGAGTGGCAACCAAGATTCCACTCACAACGAGAACTTCCAACGATCAAGCAACTGATGAGCGAGACACCAAGCAACTCCGGAGACCGGGCACCAACTAGCGGTTCGCCTCCCTCGGCGTCAGAGCCACTCCCTAGCGCCCAGCTTGAAAAGGCGGGTGCTCAGGATGCAGGCACTACTGAGGGTGACCGCGGTGCAACTTCCGGTTCTGGCTTGGAGTCCTCGGCTGACAAGCGCGGTGAGACGGCTCAAGAGACTTCAAAGGAGGCGGCGGAGACGCCAGTCCCGGAACGTAAGGATGCAAAGGCGCCGAAGAGCCGAAGATCTAGCGCGGCAAAATCCACAGGCAAGAGAAGCAGGAGCGTCTCCAAGGAGCGCTCGGGCAACAAAAAGAAGCGGAGTTCGAGCAAAGATCGCTCGGGTTCAAGCACGGCGACTGCTTCGACGGCAATTCGCCTCCAGACGTGGCTTCGGCGTCCACGGGTGCTCCACCAGCGGTGGGCAAGGCTCAGGATCTGATCCAGCGCGCACTTCAGCCATTGTTGGCCAAAGTTTTCGAAAAGGACGAGATGGACAAGCTGGATGCTCTGGCAGACGCCGCAGTCAAGGCGCGCCCCGCTCTGGAGGGTCAAGTCACACCAACACGCGTTGCTGCGCCTCCCTCTCATCTTCCCAGTCCGAACACGATGTTCGTGGGGTTCCGGCGACAGCTGCGGACTTATCCAACGGGAGTCTTCTCCGCGGTGGCTATGGTGGAGTCGCGTGCCTTCTGGGAGTGGAGTCACTTTCGGAAGAGGACGTACAGTTCCTCGCCAAGCTTTTGAGTCCGGATGTCGACATCCGTCGCGAAATATTGACTCCTCTGGATGTTGCGCTGGAGCCTGACTCGAGCGAGTTTCTTTGACGCTGAAGAGCATCTCGACCAAGCGGGAAATGGCTTCTCTTCTGCGTCACTATGGTGCTCAAGATCTGGCTCGGAAAGTCTTTGAGATGACGACTCTCATGAAGCTTCTTCTGGACAAGTATCGAGCTTTGGAGGCTTCTACCCAACGTTCGAGCTCTCAGGCAACTCGGCGTGCTTTGAAGGATTTCGAAGAGGTCCGCCAGGTTCGCGCGGACTACTCGCTGCTCCAGAAGTATTGGCACCAAGAAGCTGAGCTCGCCAAAAGTTACATCATCTCCGAACTGGAAATGCACGCTCGCGATTACAAGCACGAGGCTCAGGAGCACGAGCGTCAAGAACGGGCACTCCAAGCGCGCATCACGCGTCTGGAGAGTGACCATGACGAGTTGCAGAAGGTTGTCTATGATCTGGAAAATCGCTTGAAAGCGTCAGCCTTGGATCCTTCCAGGCTCATGAACTTCCTCCATCGCCATGACACTCGGGTAGACGGCAACTGGCCTCGCCTGATTGCACTTCTGGAAAAGTTTCGCGATCACCAAGATCCTCCTGAGGCTTGGAAAACTCAGATTTTCGTCAACACTCTGGATGATCCCACATTGCGGCCTGAACCGTATGTGTTCGCGGATGAGAACGACGACTCTGAGGAAAATCAAGATCCTGGAGACTTGAGACCTCGTTCGGGTTCGAAGGATAATCCTGTTGACTTCTCTAAGGATCCTCCAAGTCCATTGTCGTCGTCACTTTTCCAGAACACCAAGTCTTCGGGTCATTCGGCGGGTGACTCCTCTGATCTCCAGAATGTTCAGTGGCGCCCCACGTCGTACACTCCGAATGGTGAGCCAGCTCTGGACACCGTCGCCTCGCCACTCCTAGATGTCAGTGCGGTGTGTGCATCTCTGGATGGTCTCATAGTTTGGGACAAACTGCGCACAGACGTCCAAGTTCTCATGCGTTCTGGTTTAACACTGGATCAGGCAGAGGACTTAATCCGGAGTGGTCAAGCGGTGTATTCCCGGATCCCTTCTTGGATGCTCTCCGTGATGTTATCCCGGATGATGTATTGGAAACGCTTGGATGACACTCCGTGGACTAAGTTCGTTCCAAGCTGGTGTTATAAGAACGCTGAATCTCGTCTGGAAGCGGACTTGGAGACGGGAAATATCCCTTCTCGTTGGCCACCATTGTCCAAACAAGTACACCTGGACGATGAAGAGATCCACAAAGCTCTCTTCGAAAGCGACGGAGATGACAACGAAGATGACTCTCGTGACGCGCCCTTCACTCCGAAGAAAGTGAATCCTGTTTCTCCTCGCCGGACGACACCTCCTAGGGAGGCCAAGCGTCGTGCGAGCGTAGACACGTCTGCTTCGGAGCCAGATCCAAGTACTGAACTCAAGGACGACGAAGAATCGTCTTCCAAGACCACGTCAGCTTCCTCGTCCCGGAAATCACGTCCAGCTCAAGAGCGTAAACAGTCACAGCTTGCTCGGAAGGACTACAAAGAGCTTCTTCCAATGGAGCGTCGACTGATCGAGACTCCTCGCCCCGGAGTGAATTCGTGGAGACACTACGGCATCCTAGTGAAATTCGCCCCTGGGACCACGAACGCTTTGGAGCAATCGTATGGATTTCCGGACTACGCCCCAAATCTCTCCAAGCCTGCTGAGGCTGAACAGAATCGACTCCGTTGGAAGCCTGCTGACTTCATGGTGTTCTGGGAGACAAAGCCCTGGGACAAGATGTTTCAGGAGCGCTCCAAGTATCTCGCTTTGCACACTCGGACACAGCTCTCGAAAGTTTTACGTGACGCTCTAGATGAAATTGTGGAGTTCATGTCGGATCACCGTCGTGCTTTCTGGTGGATCGGTCATTGGATCTTCATAGATCAGAACTTGGATGACTACTCCAGCAATCTCGCTAAGGAGCGGAAAACCGAGTGCGACCAAGTCAAGAAGTCGTACAAGCGACTGGTCAACAAGTGGGTTGACAAAGGCATGAGGGAGTCACTCCTGGAAGAACCTGGAGTCTGGACTTATCCCTCAAAGTGCTGTCACTGGATCCTCATGAATCCGTCCTACAAGACCATCACCGGAACTCCTTACTCTTTGGAAGAGCAGGTGAAACTTCTTGATCAGCGTGAACCAGCCGCGTGCAATGGAACACGTGTCAGTCCGACGCGGATCGCGTCAAGGACCTTCCTCAAGCGACTCGTGACAAGCTACTCCCAGTGGAGCACCGCAAACGGCACCTGGTCACGCTGGCCGACTTCGACTGATTTTCAAGATCGCCACACCGCTCCTAGTCCGAGTCATCTGCATGTTGCATCTTAACACCATAGCTAATCCATTTCGAAACGTAACTTTCTTGTTTGCTCCTTTTCATCGTCATCATCATAGTCAATCCACACTTCATAGATTCAGGGACCAAAATCCGCATTCAGGTATCATCTCATCATGACATCCCGAAATTCATCTTCACTTCATCAACAGTTTCAAAACAATTCTTTCACTTCACACGGCGACGATCTGGGTCGTTCTGGTTGCATTCCATTAGGGTGCCTAGCCTGCGGGTGATCATCCCCAGCTTGCATAGCTTGGAACCTCGCCTTGGCCCTCGCTCCCTTGTTGAACTCGTACAGTAACGCCCCACAACTCAGCTGAGACACTGGGATCCACTCAGGATCGGCATAGCCCTTCCACTGACAAGATACTCTCAGGATCGCTTGGACGTTCGGGTTCGTTTAACCCATCGCACATCCTGAATGCTCTCCACTTCATACTCGTCATTCGCATTGTCTGGCTCCCAACTATCTTCAGGTAATAATGCCGCGTCAAAATCATCATCGTCTTCAACTTCGACTTCAACTTTGGGCCTTCTAGGGAAGATGGCCCTCGGCTTAAGTCGGCTGATGTGCACCCAAGGGTTCGCTCGATATCCTGAGTCTTCAACCTTCAGCTTCACTCGAAAGTCATCTCGAACATCTTCAATCCGGAACGGTCCGTGCCACAAGTGCGCCAGTTTCCGGCTCAATCCAGGTTGCACCTTTGGAATATACAACCAAACTGCATCTCCATTCTCGAAACCAGCTTTTAGACGGTCAGATAGCTCACGCCACTTCCTAGTCTGTTCTTCGGAACGCGCACGTTTTGCCTTTCGCTGAAGTTCCTCTGCAAGCAAGTGCGTAGCTGTAGTCCCTCTGGAACTTCCGTCGCCACTCATAGGCCGTTCGCTCGGGGAGAGTTGAAGGTCTGGATCCAGCATAGCGGACACCGTTTTTGAGCATCCCATCCGTGTACAAGATAGAATGGTGTGTCCAGGCGGGTTGCATCGATGATGTGTTCAGGGCGAACATCAGCCTCTCGGCGTGTTCATCCCAATCTGACTGATCTGCCTCCGCAACATACGCCTTGACACTCTGGATGACCGTCTGTACCGAGCGTTCTTGCTGACCATTCGCCTGGGGTCGATATGCGAGAGTCGCTCTCTGCTTACTTCCTATAAGATCTCGGAATCTTGCAAAGACCTCGCTCATGAAACGAGGATCTTGTCATGCCGAATTACTGAGGAAGCTCCGAATCTTCGAAAGACGGATTCTTCATACGCTTCAGCGACATCTTGAGCGGTTGTCGACGCCATTGGTTTACACATCACATATCCGGAGAACATGTCTTGGAATAGCAACAGAAACGTATTCCCTCGGACTGACTCTGGTAAATGCGTCACGAAATCATAGAGACGGCCTCAAAAGGTCGTGTAGGCTCAATATTGCCTGGTGAAGGACCAGCATTCGGGGTGAGCCTTACCGCTAGCACAATCCACACATTCCTTCACGAATCGTTCCACGTCAGCATACATCCCGGGCCAGTAGAACTCCGAGCGCAGTTTTTCATGAGTACGGGTGACCCTGATGTCCTCCCTGAAAGTCTTCATGCGCATAATGGAGCATGTCTTCTCGGAGTGATTCCGGGACCACCAATCTGAGCTCGTCTTCGGCGTCGCGCGGTCGGCCTCGGGTTGACCGTGCAAGTCGATATAGCACTCCTCGAACATCCAGAGCGAACAAATCAGCCACTTTCGCAATCTTCTTGAGACGCTTTGGTGAGAAACGTTCTAGATCGTCTTTC
>VOQZ01001657.1:0-60909 GCA_008079305.1 Phytophthora palmivora | reverse complement strand
AAGGCCAACAAGTTTTCCAGGCCGAAGGCTACTGAGACCCAGAACGCACGTCCTTCACGAGCACGTCGCGAAACCTTCCCTTCGGAAACGCAGTCGCACCGGGAACCTTCTCGACACGCCTCCATGCCTGTGGCATCAGTGTTTGATCAACAAGAGGAGACGGACGTTGCTGCTCCGAATGTCAGTCGTCAGACGGAACCCAGTCAAAATGGCGGGTCTTACTCCGATCGAGGCTTCCGTGCTGTGGACGCTCAATCAGTTAGACCTCGAGCACATACACATGCGTCGATTCCTGTTCAGAATGACACTCCCATCTACGGAGCGCCACCTAAACCGAGACCGAGCGTCGACCCGCAGATTCCAGCGGGTATGTCACCTGCCGAGCGTGCAGTGATGACCCGGTTATTTGAACTGAGCAAGATAGCCGAAGACACGTCCACGAAGGCGCGTCTGAACGGCATCTACTGCGAGCAGCACTGGCGAAAGGAGCTCAAGATGGAGGTGGAGGCCAGTCGCTCTACAGTTCGTCGCAACTCCGTGCGTGCATGGGTCTGAGCTGGTTTCACAGCGACGTTCCTCATTGGCAGGGGATAGTTGAGCCGACGACGAAGAGAGCATGTACGTTAGTTGAACAGGAGTGAATTGAAGTTATGAAGAGCCCAAGGCTCGTGCAAATAAAAGTATTGCATCACGACTGTAGTCTGACTTTGACGTTGAGCAGGTTGCTTGTCAAACGGAGCGCGAATGTATCCGCGATTGTTGTTGAGTCCGTTTCGACCTGGTGCATGTTGGTCACTGACCAGGCGACAGCGTCACGTCAAACAGAATCGATGACAGTAACATCAGACGAGTCCGTGGCGGGCAATCAGTGCGAAGACCAGATGGATCCACTCGCTGCAGACACTCGCAAGATCGCTGGTGGTTAGAGTGCAGCATCCGGAGTATGGAGCGGTCTGCGTGTGTGACACATGAATGGCACGGCAGTCGCGGGTGCATGCAGTTTTGGCAACGTGCTTCCATGTGGCACATCGCGGCTAGCTCTGCACGGTGAACGGTGAGCGCCAACATCAAGGTCTCGGTATCCGCTCATGCCATCAATCAAGAGCGTCACCACTTGACTCCAACTCTAGTCACACAACGATGCACGTCTGCCGGTCTACGGGAACTGGAGTGGAGCAGATGAACTCATTCCCTTTTTCGAAATGGTTGTGCTTGACCCTGCTCATTTCTTGAATCGCTACGTCCGACGTGCTTTATCATGGGGAGACGGTTTCCAATTCCTAGAGAAGACCTGCCCTCGCTCCACGTGAGTCAGCAGGAACACGAGCAGGGCAAGAAACTCATGGCTACGTTGCTGGCTCATACCGTGCGCGAGTTCGAAGAGTTCACGTACAAACGCAAAGGTGTCGTCGACTCCAAACGCTGGAAGTCGCAGTTTGCGCATGACGACATGAACATGTTCCGTGAACGCGACGTGGGCGTCACCAGCTACAAGTTGAACAAGATGCTGCGTCACTGCAATCTGACAAGTCCTACGTTTTCGTGCACGGAGGCGGCACTGACACCCGCGACCGTCATGTTGACGGGGTGGGGACCCGGACAGGTGGAGGACGCTATGAGTGCCGTGGTTACCGAGAGTCAGCAAGACTTGTCCTTAGTTGTCACGTACATGCACCAAGACGTGGCTGACTGCGCCGTGGTGCATACGATGGAACACCCGAGCGACGACGCGCCGTATCACTACTTGGGCTACAAGTATTTCGTCAAGCGGTCCCCAACCAACGCCGTGGTGGTGAAGCACCGCGACTCGCTGTATCTCGAGTACTGCGGCATGACCCAGACTCGGATGGGGGAAACGGTGGGCTTCCACCTCATGCAGTCCGTGGAGCTGTCGGAATTCCCCGACCTGACGAGCTACAACTCAATCCGAGCATTGCAGAGCTCTCGCTATCTCTACCGACAAAAGTGCGATAAGGTCGTTGAAGTGTTCATGCTTGGCAATATGGACTTGTCCGGCATGATCGTCAAGCCCATCGCCAATATGTTTTCAGCCGGCGCACAGTTTGGTGTCACCCGATTGCTCGACTTGGCAGAAGTGAGGCGACTCACAGACATGGCGAGGAATCGACGACAGTACCGCGACGTGCTTGTTAGTGACGCTGTAGACCAGTCGTTCTCGCAATATTCGAACGCCTCTACATACGTGGGGGGTATCGGATGTTCCGTGTGTAAGCGCGGCAAACCGAGCAAACTGGTGGAGTGCCACTTGTGCGGCCAAGGCGTTTGTCCTCGTTGCCGGTCAACTAAGCGCGTTTGGTTCAGTGATAGTGTCGGCATCCTGGGTAAATTCAAGAAGATTCAAGCGTGCTCCAAGTGCGTCATACGCGCCAACACAGGCACGTATGAGGCTCCAGTAGAGCGTGTGCGATCGCTGAGGTCACATCAAAGTAGTGTCAGCATGAGCGACAGTTCCATGGAGACTACAAGCCCACTTGCTTTTGACCATACCAAGAAACCTAATCGACAGAGGGCCACTACACCTCCAACACCTGAGACTCCTTTCGCGGATCGACGATTCGTACACCGGGGTGTTGTCATGTACCCGGACGCAGCTGAGATCGCAGTGTCCTGTACATCTCCAGAATACGAGGTGCCTAAGCGGTTGGGTCTTCGTCCACCACAATCCCGATCATATTCTGGCATGACAAAACGATCAACGGGGGACGATTCGGGGTACTCAAAGTCTGTCGGTTCTATCCCAGCCGAGCCCAAGACTAGCAAGATGAAGAAACAGACATCAGATAGTGGAGCTTCGGACCAAATGGCCATGATGACTCGGCTGATGGAGCTCACCAATATGGCCGAAGCCACGTCCTACAAGACGCAAGTCAACGGGATCTACCTAGCGCAGCAAATGCAACAGCAATTCAAGATGCAGACGACGGCCGACTGGAGGAAGTGAACTCAGGGATGGATGGACTATAGTATGAACCATGCGTGGATAATATATTGTTAGGTGTTTGTGATCTTACTCCAAAGTCATTTGATCCTCCCGCTTGTGCGCCAAAACAACGCGATCGGAGTTCAGTGCCAAACGGATGGCGCTCACGAGCGCAACGGTCTTCGAGTAGAAGGCTGATCGGGCTTGTTGAAGACCGTCGAAACCCATCCACGGCCCTGTTGGTGTCCGATCATTTCATCCGCGAAGCATTGCAATCCCAAGTTGGGATTCCCAACAGCTTGCACGGTTTACTCAACAAAGTAAACCGAAGACAGGAGCGCTTGATATTGAAGCTGAAGAGCTCCAGCATTTCGGTGGTCGCACATGATACGCTGTACTGGCTCGCACAAAAAGAGTCGGAATCGGTCACCGTAGCGGATACCGTTGCACCGGCATGAGCTCATGGTGCTTGCTGTTGGGCTTGATGCCATGCAGACAGTGCTGGTCATGAGGCAGCGTCTGGCCAACGCGCACGTTGCGATTGAGCAGGTGTCGGGTGCCAAGTGTGCGGGGACCTCGCCGCGCTCCCTCTAGCGCTCAAAGTCTTCACGAGCCGGCAACAATGTGCAGTGGTTGGTCAGCCAGCGACGGACTTGTCTGCTCAAGCTGCATGCGCCATTAGCTGCGCCTCTATGACACGACTTTGTCCGCTGTCCACGATGACTTTCGGCCGCCACGCCACGGCCAAGCGCAGGACTCGAGGTGCTGGAACGGACGCCGGTCACTCAGTCGTCGTTTTCCTACTTGTCACTCGGTTGCTCTCCATCGACGTTATCAATGGGCCGCCGTGACTTTCCATTGTCACGCAGAGACTTCCCAGACTTCACAGTCTCACCAGAGGTGCATCGAGACTGTAAGGACCTGGCCACCAAGTTACTGGCTCACACAGTGCACGAGTTCGAACGATACGCCTATGACGAATCCAGTGTGAGTCACCGCCGGTGGAAGGCCAAGTCCACCAGGAACGACATCACACTCTATCGCGAGCGAGACGGCGGCTCCATGGGTCTGGTGCTAGCGGACTCACTGCATCGCCTGGTTGAAAAGCAAGAGATTTTCTCTCCAACCGCGGCGACGTTGATTCCGCCAACGCTACTACTCATCGGTGCTCGACAAGGTTACGTGGAGAATGCCATGAGCACCTTGGTCACACTGACTCAGGACGAGCTGGCGCTTGTAGTAAAATTTCTGCACGGTGACGTGGCGGACTGCGCCGTGCTGCACACGATGGAGGGTCCAAGTCCGAACAAGCCGTTCCACTTCCTAGGATTCAAGTTCTTCGTGACGGAGTCTGCAGCCGATGCACGGATAATCAAGCGACGGCACAGTGTCTACCTGGAGTATTCAGGACTTACGCGCTCTCGGACAGGGGAGATTCTGGGCTACCACATCATGCAGTCCGTAGCACTGCCTCAGTTCCCAGACCTTTCGAGCCACAATTCAGTGTGTGCTATGACGTCAATGCGGTTCATCTACCGTCAGAAGGGAGACGGCCTCGTAGAAGTCTTCATGCTAGGCAGCATCGATGTCTCTGGCTGGCTCATCAAACCCATGGCCACGATGGTCGTCGAGGACGTGATGTTCGGGATGACACGGATGCTCGACTGCTCCGAGACCAAGCGGCTGACGCAGATGGCGTGTGAATTTCAGAAACGAAAGCATGACGAACGGCGTGGACGGAGACCCACACGCCAGACGTCCGTCGGTGATGGTTCGTGCTGTTCTGTGTGCACACGCGAACGCAAAAGTGGTTTTGGAGGTGTCAAACTCGTGCCATGTCTAGTTTGTGGTCATGTGGCGTGCTCTCGCTGCCGAGCGAACAAGCAGATTTTCGTGACTAGCAACGACGGACTATTAGGGAAGCTGGTTAAGGTTCCTGTGTGTAGTAAATGCATCATGACGGCTAACATCAGCTACTATGAGCAGCAGTATCGGGCCCAGCAAAAAAGCAGCTCGGGTGAAGAGATGGCATTTCAGCCCATGCATCTGTCTGACCGCTACGACCGTGAAGATTCCTTGAGCTTTTCCGAGTCGAGCAGTAGAGGACAAAGCAGACTACAGCGAGAAGAAGGCTCTGGCTCTTCAAACGATTTGATGCGCTACTTTCACGCAGCCAGAGAGCGAGAGAACTCGACAGAACCTCCAACCCGGCAGACTGAAGCGCGCGGGTAATACAACCAACGATGAAAACAACAAAGAAACAAACAGCTACCAGTTGTACAAGGAAATCGTGGTGATCAGTGTGTTTGGCCGTAGCTAAGAGTTATATACATGTACGAATGTGTAAAGTGTCTGTATTGAAAACGGTACGCACAATCCGATGACCGTGCAATTGATCAGCAACACTTGTGCGGTACTTGTAGTAGAATGCATTACATTCTCTCTTCAAGCTCGAAAGACAGACACAGGATTGACGAACAGAGCTGCGTGCATTGAACCAGTTGACGGTCGGCGCGAAATTTCGGAAATGGTTCGACCAACAAGTAGGTGATCGATTGGTCGAGTACTTTCCGTTTATCTGGTCGCGCTACGCTTGACTTGAGCCACACAGCGAGTCTGAATGGCTCGACTCACAGGCGAAGCTGTTCCGATCAGAAATTCTACTTGTCATGCCACCTTCTCGCACGATTTGTTTCGAGTGCGCCGGGGTGAGCCACGACACTTTCCAACTTGTTTGGCGTCTCACAAGCTCCAGCAAGTACTAATACTAGTAATATACCATGACTCGCGATCGAGACTTCCCTCTACCCCGGGACATGCTCCCGGACATTTCTGTTTCTCAACGCGATTACTTGGCGTGTCTGGACTTCAGCTCTCGACTGCTGTCACACACCGTCCGTGCGTACGAACACTTTGCCTACGATCGTCTCGGTGAAGTTGATACGAAATTCTGGAAGACACAAGCCACGCGAGATGAATTGGCCATTTACAAGGAACGACATGCCGGTAGAGTGAGCGAGTCATTGGGTGACTCGCTTCACCGATGTGCGTCGAAATCGTCACTATTCGCGACGACAGCCGCAGCGATAACACCAGCCACTATGATGCTCACTGGAGTTCGCCACGGCTTCGTGGAAAACGCAGTCAGTACATTGGTGACCAAGTCGCAAGAAGAACTGGCACTGGTGATAAGATATCTGCACGGAGCGTCGTCGGACTGCGGGATTTTACACACCATGGAGCCGCCGACTGAGGACAATCCCTTTCACTTCTTGGGCTTCAAATACTACGTGAGCCAAGCGGTCGGAGACCCTCGAATCTGCAAGCGACGGCACTGTGTTTACCTCGAAGACAGCGGCTTCACACGCACCCGAACGGGCGAGAAGCTTGGGTATCATATTATGCACTCGGTCCATTTACCCCAGTTCCCTGACCTTCGTAGTCGCAACTCGATCCCTGCATTGATGTCAACGAGATTTCTGTACCGACAACGAGAAGAAGGCATCGTGGAAGTATTTATGCTGGGCAACATCGACATCAAGGGGCTGGTTGTCAAGCCCATCTCGCTCCGCTATGCGGTGGAGACCATGTTCAATATGACGAGACTGCTGGACTGTTCAGAGACCAAACGACTCACTCTAATGGCTCGTGAATTTCTGTGGCGAAGGAAACAGGAGCGTCGATGGGGGATCAGCCCTGTAGATTCAGAAAACGCGCTACTGGAAGACTCGAATGTCTGTCGCATGTGCAACCGCATAGCCAATGTGGTCGAGTGTTTGGTCTGTGGACGTGTGGCTTGCTCGAGATGTCGATCATCGAAGAAAGTGTTTGTAAGCAGCCAGGACGGACTAATGGGACGGTTGATCATGGTGCCGGTCTGCACAGGTTGCGTTCTAGACGCTAACACGAGCTTCTTCGATGTTCTGCGATCTCAAGGACGTGGACGATCAAGAAGTTCACGCTTTGGACGCGAGACTCTCGACTACAGGAGCCCCAGGTACAGAAGTCCGAGAACTAAGCGCCGTGGTAGCAGCAGTCGAGCAATGAACGCGGCAATGCGTAGTCCGTCTGTCGATCGTAGACAGCGGTTGACCCCAAACTCTAAAGATGATCGAATGCCATCGACACCAGAGACGCAACCATCAAGTCCCGAGCCGAACTCTTCGCGACAGACGTGGGTTGCCACCCCTCGAGGCACAGCAATGCTCCGACTAACCCCCAGAGAGGCATCGATCACGATTGAGGAACGCAAACCCATTCGCCACTCACGTTCCAAGCCACCTCCAGTCCCGAGGTCAGGTCCACCACAACTGAACAGGTATCAATCAGGCTAAGGCTGTAGCTGCATTGCTATAAACTACAATGTGCAAGGTGTAAGCTCAAAACAAGCTTTATCCCATAAGTGTAGTCCTTGATGTCAGGATCTAGTCCTTGTAACGGTCAAAACATCTTGATTTCAGTATGGCGCAAAGTGAAGTTGCACTCGATGCAACATCCATCAACTGCTGGTTGTCGTTGGCTTGACAGTAGAAGCTCCTTTGCCGCTCAGTTCGAGTCTTCCACTGCTACGCAATAGTGTCGTGCGTAGCACACGTCATAACTCAATTGACAGGACCACAGACAACATGGACTTCCCACTGACAAGATCGAAAATGTTGTCCAAACTACAGGACCATCAGAAGACGCACAAGACTGCTAAGCGCATGATGAAGAATCTGCTGAAGCACACAGTCTACGAGTTTGAGAAGCTCACATATGCTAGGAGTGGTGAAGTGGATATGACGCAATGGCGTGCATTGTCCAAAGCACAAGCAGCCCAGAACGGTCAGCAGGACAATCACGTGACAGTGTATAGCGAGCGCGAATGCGACGCGATGACCACAGACTTAGTCTACAAACTTCAATCCAATGACTCGATGTTGGCAGCACTTGCACCGAGCGCAGTGCTTGTTAGCGGTGAGGCTTTGGGTAAAGTGGAGAACATCATGTACGCACTCGGTGGTGCGCACACTCAACAAGGACTAGCGCTGTTCACCGGCGTGATGTACGATGATGTTGTTGATTGTGGCGTACTCCACACGTTGGAGATCGACAATGGGGATGAAGAGACTTCATGTCGGTTCCTTGGATACAAGTACATGGTCAAGCGCAATGTCGTGTCAAGTGTTCGATACAGGCACATGGTTTACCTTGATTACACAGGATACACGCAGTCAAGCAACGGAGAAAGACTGGGTTTCCACATTGAGCACTCGGTGGATGTATCAGGCTTTCCTGACCTCCAAGACTGCAGCTCGCTTAGAACCCTGCAATCCGTACGATACATTTTCCGCCAGAAGAGCGAGCGAGTCATTGAAATTTACATGCTTGGGAACTTGGAGTTAGCTGGATTGCTCAGTGTAGGCAGCTCGAGTGGTATTGGTGGCAATCTCTTCAGCGTCTCAAAGCTTCAGCAATGTGCGGAGATACGCCGACTCACGCAGATGGTTCGTCACCGTCGCGAACATGTCAAGGTGCTGCAGTCGTCGGCAGTCCGTCGTAGTAATGAATGTTACTTGTGCCACCGGACAAAGCGATTCTTCGGCAGCGCAATGCTGGCGGAGTGTCAAGTGTGCGGCCACTACGTGTGCTCCAAGTGTCGTAACGACAAGAAGCTGTTTGTGTGTGATGCAAACACCAACGGTTTGTTAGGTAAATTCCAGCGAGCGCAAACGTGCAAGACATGTGTGTTGGCTGCAAGTGCTGGTTGCGCCTCTCCACCAATGCTCATGTCTGTATCTCAACAAGTTTCCAAGAACCAGGGCACCGACAAGGCAAGTAGTCTTGGAAGTGGCAGCATTTACTCTAGTTCATCCTCTTCATCAATCGGAGAGCACTTGGATGCTTCCAAAGATGAAAGCTGCTCGTACCGACAAGATTATGTGTACACATTCTCTCAAGTGGACGAGGAAAAGTTCATAGAGTCTCGGCTTCAACGACGTCTGGACAAATTACAGCAACAAGGAACTTCGTCAATCTCAATGCTTCCATCGGAGACTAGTCACTCAGTATCGAGTGCCTCATTGAACTCTCAGACACTTAAGCATTTCAGACAACCGAGGAAACGTGCTGGACCTCAGAGACAAGAGTATCTCCAAAAACTGATTCAAATACAGACAGGAGAGGAATCTACTTGACATCACCGAATTCAAGCAAGCTGTACCAAGAGGAACATCGACGCAGACGTGATGCTCGTTATCAGCATCGGTTTGAGGGAGATGTAGTTTACCGTGGCAACTATCGACAACTCGTCAATACGACCTTCGATCAAGGCTTGGAACTGGTGAATCCGTACAGCAAGTCGTACAGCGGTCCAAACTCGACCACTTTAATCACTGCGAAGACAAGGATCCCCAAAAGTCCCGATTTTCAGCGAACGTCCTCGATACCAATGGTTCCTGATGCCTCAAGACGCTCAGACTTGATGGCACAAATGATGGAACTAAACATGAGAGCTGAGAATACCTACCATGCAACGCAGCGCAATGGTGTCTTCTTGAAACACCAAATTCAGTCTCAATGGCAACCAACGAGCTGACGGGACGAATACATGTAGAGCTCTTCATGTACATGGTGTCTTTGATGTCTTGTCCGGTTTTGCAAATCGGCAGAGCTCAAAGCGTTGAAGAAGCAGCAGGAATTCCTCCATGGTACACTTTCGTACTGAAGACTTCCTACAAAGACTCGAAACATGCGTGCTGTAACTTCACTTTCGAAGGCTATCCAAGAGCTCACGTGTCGCCAAATACCTTATCCCAGCATTTGTTGAGGTTCATGAAGGCTATGCACTCGTTTAACGTTACGCCGCTTTAATCAATGCGTGCCACCTGGATGTGCCACATGCGAGAGTTTCTGGTGCTGGGATCAGCCTGTCCCCATTTGCAGATCTGCGTCAAAGCCCTCAAGTTGCTGTGCTTTCATCATGTTGAGCTCCATTGGTTCCATCGCTGCCCTTCTCGCTGTCGTTGCTGCCCAGCCGTCGTACGTCTACAAGTTTGACGCGGCCAATGCTGCTGGTGTCGACGGGTCAATTCAAGTCAAGTACGCGGCTGAAGACTCGTCCACTGCTACCATCACGGCTTCTCTCGACTTTTCCGGCGTCGACCAGGCCAAGATCGCTGCCTTTGATGGCAATTGCACCGAAGACGTCACGAGCTGGAAGTGGCACATTCATACCAAGTGGGCTTCGTCACTGTCTTCGGACTCGTACAAACAGTGCTCGAAGGCAGCGACGGATAACCACTACGACCCGCTACGGGCCTGTGGGTCTGCATCGGAATACATTTCCGAGCCGGAGTGCAAGGCAAAGTCCAAGAGCTATGCCTGCAGTCCTGCTAACTACACTGCTGACCCGTTGGCTTGTGAGAAGGGCGATCTGTCTGGGAAATTCGGAGCTTTCAAAGTGGGTGAAGGCAGCACCGTGTCGGAAGAATGGACCGACGAACACTACCCGCTTCCATCCGAGAAGAAGGAGACGTGGAGCATTGTGCTTCACGCTGTTTGTGGCAAGGAAGCGCCTCGTATCGCTTGTGCGGTGGGAACGAAGGGTGAAAATGAACAAGTCGACCAGAATACGCCAGTCCAGGATTCTCCTGTTCAGTCCACAGGCGGTGACTGTGGTGTGAAGGCTTAATTGCTGTTGTAGAGCATCCAGAAACACCATTTCGATTCTTCTTATTACATGTAGTGATGCCAATATACACATACTGAAACATTCCAATGAACAATGGCTCGGAAGTTCTCATAAGCGCAAATTTTTGGTTGGCAAATGTCGACAACCAGGACGAAGGATACACAGCATTGAGAGAATTCCACCACCACATATACAGACTTATGGATTCCATGATAGAAGCCACTTCAGAGACAGTTCGCACGCACAACTTTGCTATCACTATGATTTGCCGGAGCACAAGCTAGCGAAACCCCAGCTTAAAGGCGCTGAGTCAGCCACTTTCCAAGCTCCTGCACTTTATGTAGTTATCATATAGTCCATGTGTCGATCCGATTTATTATACTTACCAACTACCGTAGTGGAGCTCTGCATGAAAACTGAAAACAAATGAAGCACCAGTGAATCTTACATGACAAAGCCACATCTGTATGAGTGGTCGAAGTGCTGAACCTGCTTCATCTACAGCTCCGTCTTTTTCATTTCGATACAGTGTACTGAAAAATGATCGGCATAGGTTCAAAGCCACTCTACGAGAAGAGACTTTGGTTTTGGTGGTAGATTTTCTCACGAATGGTTCATCAACACAACAACAGTCAATCGATCGACCCGTAGTTCGAATCTCACTGTTCGCAGGTTGGTAAGTGTCGACACTCGACTATCCATCATGAATTTCGAGGTCTCGGGTCGAACGCATCTGTTGAAGTGTTTCCGGGGGCTATGCACAAGTTTAACTGGTTATCCGCGACTGAAAGAACTGCTTGGTGGTCGCGAAAGGCACAAATGCACGGTGCAAGTGCCTTTTGGATGTGCCCATGAACCTCCGAGACATGCTGACCTGCTTGCAATTGGTGCAAGGCAACAGGCCGCTCTCGACTTGAGAGATGAAGCACCACCAACAACCTACTGCAACACCTGCAACAAGGTTTTCATTTTCAAACTCGCTTTGTGCACCTCACCACAATGGTCCGTTCATTTGGTTCTGCATGCGCTTTCGCCGGTGTTCTCGCTGTTGTTGCTGCCCAGCCGTCGTATGTCTACAAGTTTGATGCGGCAAATGCTGCTGGTGTCGATGGCTCTATCAACATCAAGTACGCGGGTGAAAACTCGTCCACTGCTACCATCACAGCTTCCCTCGACTTCTCCCGTGTGAACCAGTCGGATATCGTGGCTTTCGACAACAACTGCACCATGGAGACCGTCACGAGCTGGAAGTGGCACATTCACACCAAGTGGAACTCGACGCTGTCTTCGGACTCGTTCAAGCAGTGCGCGAAGGCGGCTACGGCCAACCACTATGACCCGCTTCGTGCTTGTGGCCCCGTGTCTGAATACAATGCTGAGCCAGAATGTGAGGCCAAAATCAAGAGATATGCTTGCAACCGGCCAACTACACGGCCAACCCATTGGCGTGTGAGAAGGGGGACTTGTCTGGCAAGTTTGGGGCTTTCAAGCTAGGTGAAGACTCCACTGTCTCGGAACAATGGACGGACGAGCACTTTCCGTTGCCTTCTGAAAACACGGACACTTGGAGCATTGTGCTTCACGCCATGTGCGGTCAGGAGTCTCGTATTGCCTGCGCTCTTCGAACGGAGAGCGAGGGTGAAGTTGACCAGGTTGACCAATCGACTCCGGTCCAGTCCACCATTCCTCCTGCTGGATGTGGCATCTAAGTTGTAGACACGTTCATATCCAAATAAATGCTTCATCAAAGTGCTTTCGTTGCAATCGATTGGAAAATACCTGACACTTTCGTTGAGATTAAACGTAAAATCTCCACGGACAACTCGAGATCAAACGGAGCTCACTTTTCAATTCCTCCAGCCCTAAAAACCACAACGATGACCATGCTGTTCGTTGTTTCTGTATTGAGCGTCATTGCTGCAGTTGACTCTCTTGTTGCTGCACAACCCGCGTTTATCTACCGCTTTGACGCTGCTTCTGCTGCTGGAATCGAAGGAACTATCCGATTCAAGTACGCTGGATACGATTCATCCGTTGCCACAGTCTCCGTGGCGCTGGATTTCTCTCAAGTGAATCAAAGCGCAATTCGGGCGTTCGATCGACTGTGCGTTGAGCCTGTAACCGAGTACAATTGGCACATTCATGATCGATGGAGCTCCCATCACCGATCGGCCTCCTTCGGACAATGCTCGATTCGTGCGACTGGTAACCACTATGACCCGCTATTCGCGTGTAGCCCTGACTCAGAGCACATTGATCTGCCTCAATGCAAAGCCAAGAGCACCAAGTACGCTTGCAATCCTATGAATTACGCGAAGAATCCACTTTTGTGCGAGAAGGGAGACTTATCTGGTAAGTTTGGTAGATTGGTGCTGAACGACGAGCAAAAGGCGACGGGAGAGTGGGTGGACCAGCATTTTCCAGTGCCATCAGAAAATCGTCCGAACTGGAGTATTGTCTTACATGCTTTGTGTGGTAACCACGCGATCCGTGCCGCCTGTGCCGTGGAAGAGATAGCATAACAAACATCCCATGAAGCTAGTGCTCTATAGGTCCGTGAATCAAGAGTCTTTTCGCATTCCTTGATTCTTGTCAAAGTAGCTACACGTGCATTACAGCAGTAACGCCTCACTTCATTAACGACCTGATGTCTTCTCTTGTGGTGGAGATGATCGATCATGAAGGGGTGCTATCGGCTGTCCGGTGAACTCCATTCTCGGATTAGCCTCCAACCTCCAGTGCTTCTACCCAACCAGTCTCCAAGATGGTTCACTTATTAGCTGCTACCTGGTTTACTATCGTCTCCGTTGCTGCTGCTCACAGCCCCTCGTACTTGTACAAGTTCGACGCAGCCAATGCTGCTGGTGTGGATGGCTCCATCCACGTCAAATACACTGGTGAAGACTCGTCCACTGCCACCATCACCGCTGCGCTCGACTTCTCCCGCGTCGACCAAGCCAAAGTTGCTGCATTCGATGGCAATTGCACGGAGACCGTCACGAGTTACAAGTGGCACATCCACACCAAATGGAGCTCGTCACTCACTTCCGACTCGTTCCAACAGTGTTCCAAGTCGGCTACCGATAACCACTATGACCCGTTACGGGCTTGTGGTCCCGCGTCGGAATACATTGCAGAACCAGAGTGTAAGGAGAAATCACTGACCTATGCATGCAACCCGACCAACTATTCGACGAACCCGTTGGTGTGTGAGAAGGGAGATCTGTCGGGGAAGTTTGGGGCCTTCAACTTGGTCCAAGACTCAACGGTTTCGGCCGAGTGGACGGATGAACATTACCCACTTCCGGCAGAAAACACTGCTACATGGAGCATTGTGCTACATGCAGTATGCGGCAAGGAAACTCCTCGTATTGCTTGTGCTGTAGGCCAAGTCGAGCACAAGTACGAGCACGAGCAGTGCTAGACCATTGTAGCCATGTCTCGCCCAATGGCTACATTTGTATCCAATCAAATTGCGTGAAATACATTTCTTCCAATCGAATCGTTTCATTTTTAACGGATGAGATCTCTGCTACCTCGCCGCTCTCATGCGCTGTGTTCAGCGCTTCCTCGCGTCTTCTCCACGTCTACAAACGCGCTAGATGTTGTGTATCGGAAACTGTTGGAGTTGGGCGAATCTGACGCCTTCCACGTCACTGAAGCCCAATCAACGGCTGTCAACATGGCTACATTAGGATATTCCATCTTTTTACACCTCCCCACAGGTGCTGGCAAGAGTTTGGCCTTTCAGGCTCCAGCATTATTGACTTCAGCAGATAAAACAACCCTTGTGGTGTCTCCACTCATTGCATTGATGCATGTAAGGCAAAAGAATCAAGGAAAAGGAGAAAATTCACTAACAATTTGGTGGGTTTGGGCGCTTTAGGATCAAGTTGCAGCGTTAAAACGCAAAGGAGTCAATGCTATTCAAGTATCTGGCAATGACAGGAACAAGTCGGTGCCTTTGACGCAACTTTTGGCTGGACAAAGACTTGTATACACAACACCAGAGTTTTTACAGATGAACACGGAGATGAGAAATTGGCTTCGTGCAGCAGGGAGGGAAGAAAGACTAGCACGTATTGTACTGGATGAAGCTCATTGTGTTTTGGAGTGGGGGAACACGTTCCGGCCGTCGTATCTGCAACTGAGTCAGTGGAAGACGCAGTACTTTAGCGACGTGCCCATCACTTTGGCGACGGCGTCTGTTTCTGATGAAGACATTGCGAGGTTGGCGGAATTGTTTCATGTCGAGTTGTTACGAGCAGTTCCTGAGGATAAAGAGGGAAGAAATACAGTGGCGACTAGACATAGGCAAATGGCACTGGTTCAACAAGTGACGGATCGCAAGAATTTGAGGATGGAGGTTGTGCGGAAAATGTCGGAAGCTGCGCAATGGATTGCAAATAAAGTGGGAAAAGCTACTACAATTGTGTACTGTATGACAAGGAAGGAGGCAGAAGACACGTGTTTGGCACTTGTTCGTGTGGGGTGCCATGCAGGGGTATACCATGGCGGGTTGCCACGAAAGCGACGGGAGTTTGTCCGCAAACAATGGATGATGGGTCAACTGACAATCATTTGCGCCACCAGTGCCTTTGGAGTACGTTACTATTGGTAATTCGCTTCTCGGCAAAGTTGCTAACATGTTTTCAAAACACTTGTGTCATGTAGATGGGAATCGATCGCTCAGACGTGCGCTTTGTAGTACACCACTCAATACCACTGTCGCTTTCGGCGTATTCACAACAAATTGTGCGTTTTCAATTTTCAACAGTACCTGGACTGCCGACTTACTATTAAGCTTGTTTCGTGGTATAGGGACGAAGTGGTCGAGATGGAAAACCTGCAGTTTGTGTTTTGCTCTATTCAGAAGCAGACAAAGGCCGAGCGGACACATTAACTACCGAAAGGCTCGATTTTAACTCCACAGGGTCTGACGTAATATCAAATGGGAGCTCTCGAGGCGAACTCGAAGAGGTGGCAGCCTTCTGTGAAATGACTACTGGCTGTCGAAAAGAGCTGCTGTACTCCCATTTCGGATTTCGCTTTGAGTCCTCTCGCTGCGTTAGGAATTGCAATTGCGGTGAGGAACTTGAAGTTGCTGCTGAACATTGTCATGACAACGAGGTTCACAATGAGGAATTTTCTAAAAGGAACATGGGTGATGAAGAAGATGGTGTTTCCAAGGGTACCATTGAGTATCAGTACCAGAGAATTTTAGCTGAGTCCAAACGATTGAAGTTGCCAAAGCGAGAAGCGCTATCACGTCGTCTGATTCGGGTAAGAAAGCTAGCAGAGACTAAGGATCTTACGCTCATAATATGTCCCTGACGTTAATATTTACTTGTTCAGGACATCCTTGAGGCAGCGCCGACATCAGAAGAAGAGATGGCGAGCATGAGGGGTATCGGACAAGCCAAAGCTGCCAGATACTTTCAGTTGTTCCGCTTCGACTAAAACTGATTGGAAGCGTAAAGTTTGTTCTGCGTGTTCACAGCTGTTGGCTACATGTACTAGCAGTACATGTATATGTAGTCATAGAGGTCTAAATACCGTACGAAATGGATATCCGAACTCAGTTTGATTTGGTTTAAGCTTTTGCATTACGATCTGACGGCAACCGTCACTTACAACGGGGAACAAACAATAGCCTGATAAACTTATATAAACTTCACTGAGATGAGCAAGATACTGAAGCAAAGAATCACATCCAAACAGTATTTGAATTCAAGCGCGAGTTTTGCGAGCTATCACCACCCGCTTCAAGTTCTAGATCTGCATACCAAATATGTATGTAATAGCATTTGTGGCACTCATCCACCCGGGGATCATCCCAGATCCGATACAAGGTATCATCCATTGTATTAAACGGTATGTGTTAGCGCATCAGAAGACACTACAGTAGATGACTTAGATTATATTGGCGAGTCCGTAGATAAACCGTATAACATTGATATGCTGATAGCGTTGCGGTGGAGCGGTATGTTCCTAGACTCGATCCTATACGGAAAACCGCGTGCTTCACACTCTCATCTAATGGGTTGGAAAGGAGGCCATCTTAGTTGGTTTGAACCCTCTCTCATCTTATGCAATCTACTAACCACTCCAATACCAGGAATTTATAGGTTTTTAAACCAAATAGATGACCTCCTTCACCACCTACCACTCCAAACACTGGATTATTTTTTAGGTAGAAAATAGTGTATCTGGCCACGCAAATAATACAACCTGTGTGTAGCAAGTAATGTTACACGTACATACCAATACAGTACAGACTCTGGCGGACTCGTGACATCAGAGATTCTCAGGATCCGAGAAATGCAGTTCCGAAAGATGCACCATACGGTGTTAGTGAAGCATCTGTTTGCCGTCATGATGCTCAATGCTCCCAGTACAGCACTGCCACAGTACTGTTCTTCTCTACCAGCATAACTTATACTAAACGTTTCGGCGACGCCAGCGTTTACGAAATTCATTTCGTAGCATCGCAACAAGAATTTCCTTTCCACACACAGCCTCTAGATTTGTCGTAAACAATCGCTTTCAGCTGGTGGCCATGTTTGGTACGGTCCTCACTTTCCAATTCGCTCTCTTCAAGAGCGACATCCATACGCACCAAGATTAATTATGCGTCCAAGTTGTGCCGTGTTGCTCGCTGTCTTCGCTCTTGTCGCACATGTGAAACCTTGTGTAGGTACCCAATCGACGATGGCGAATGCCAACCTCTCGTTTAATAATTATGCGAGAACGGATGACCTGTATGGTATCCGAAACACGAGGTTACTGAGGGCGGAAAAAGCAACAGAATATGACGGCGAAGAGAGAGCTTTAGACTGGCTGAAGAAGGTCACTAATCTACTCAAACCTAAGAATTCAGCGAAGGTTGTTCCGGTGGAGGCGACGGAGGTTCTCCTGACACGGAAATTCCGTAATCAGGTCACGAAGTTGGTAAAATCCAGTGACACCACGGACGACGTTTTCGCAAAGACGAAACTTGGAGGTCTACCGAGTCAGAAGGAGCTGTTCAAACCAAATAGGCTGCCGATGTATATCAGTTTCAGTGAACGTTCTTTCGACCGGAGACGTCATGACAAGTGGGGAATTGAGACTCTCTTGAAAAACTATCGCGAAGAAGAACTAGCAATGATTGCCAATATTGGGTTTAGGAATGGAGATGATCTCTCGAAACAAACAGCCGAGGGATTGCGATCTGGGCTGATCAGCAAGTGGCTTGACGAGGGAAAACCAGCGCGAGCCGTAGCCCAGCTTCTAAAAGGAGGAAGGCCGACAATGGAAAAGTTCAACTCCGGAGCCTATGATTCGTATCTCCACCAGTTCAACGATAAATACATCACCAAAGCGGTAA
The DNA here is from genome assembly GCA_008079305.1 of Phytophthora palmivora. NCBI lineage: Eukaryota > Oomycota > Peronosporomycetes > Peronosporales > Peronosporaceae > Phytophthora > Phytophthora palmivora. The sequence goes on along the minus strand of VOQZ01001657.1, from coordinate 42,927 downwards.
GCGCTTAAGAAATACAGTGTTTGTTTAATTGATTTGCATCCCTTGAATCATGTCAAGGGTCTAATTAAGGCGATCGTTAAACTATCTTTGGGCAGTTCCAAGCGTATTGACACAGACGTTTGCGACTTCAGAACACCAGCATTGTCCGGGAGACACTTACACATATCTTATTACCGTAGGATTTAGAGACCTCAACTAACATGACAAACGAGTACAGTAGTAATTATCACATCATAGACTGGTGGGTCTTTACTAAAGACTCTTTAGAGTCGAGACTCAAACGATACCCTGGGCACGAAAACGACCTATACAGATGTAATGAATCGTACTGTACCACTGTAGCAGCAAACAGAATTATTGAAGCAACAACTCCAATAAAGATTTGACTTCTCCAACCATCTCTTACCACATAGTGGAGCTCGGTTGACCTCTGCACGAGCCCGCCCTCGACACATTGTCTCAAGTATTATAGTGTACTTGGTACAACTACTCATACAGTAGTAGGAGTCTACAAATTGGGTGGAGGTGTTGCTCTTGAAACAATCCAGTGTTAACGTCTCGGCACGAGATTGCATATTTGAGATTACGGCGGGGACAAACCAAAAGAAAGTGATTCTCGACGTCATCACTCTGAAGATGTTTATGCTACGATATACGGAGCCAATCCCTTAATTGTAGTGCAATTGTCAGCATCAGCATAGCACATAGACAGGTGTTTACAGCATTGCACCTTCACTATTATTATAATAGTGAATCACTATCGCAAGCAACTCTGCTCGAGTTGCAACCGGACGAATACGAGTTGGAAACCGAATGGAAACGCATTTGGCATTTTCTCTGTAGTGTATGCATAGCATGCCTTTGGATCCAACCAAACAGAGTGATCTTCAGACAAGAAGTCATCACAAAGCTAGAAAGTGTGCAGGAGTTCTGGCTGACAGGAAAAAGACAACTCCGGGTGTTAGCAAAGCGAGAATACCGAAGGGCTGAAACGCAGATACACGGAGCAAGATTATTGCTATGCATTCAGCAACTAACTTCAAAACCAAGAGAGAAGTCACCGAAAGTGACAACCCAGAAGAAATCATTGGTCACAACATCGGTGTTACTCCAGTGGCTCCGGACATTCCAGACATCTTGTAGCGACTAAACAACGAGAATAGATACGTCTGTCTCTCTCTAAAAAGTGAGGATGATGTAGCGGTCATTTTACCAGAGGATATTGATGACATTCGTCATCAATACTAAAAGTGAGGATGACTTTAGCGGCATTCATTTTACCAGAGGATGATTTTGGCCAGCCAAAAACTGATACCTGCGTTTTAAGACCTGTACGTGAATCATGCGGGGTTAAACCCAGAAACAACCCCATGGCTAGATCCCGATATGTTAACAGGAAAGATTTTGTATTTTGCTCGAAAGCACGGTTTTGAAGCATACACATACTTAGTAGGTGTGTAATCCCGAAATGTGTGGAAGCATCTGTTCACAACGAACGTCTACACAGCTTAAGAGTTGCCGTAATCATTTGCACAGTACAGTGTCGGTGATACACCGCAATTCGTACGGTCAACAGGTCCTCACTTTTCAATTCGCTCTCTCCAGGAACGACTATTCTTACATTTTAAAGCAGGGATGGGCCTACGTTACGCATTGTTGCTCACTGTTGTCGCTCTGGTTGCAAGAGTAGATTCTTCTTCGGTAGCTACCGAATCAACAATGATGAATCTCAACTTCCACCTTAATCGTGCGGATATGGATGGCCTGCAAGATACACGAGACGCGAGGTTGCTGAGAGCCGATAAATCAACACACAATGACGGCGAAGAGAGGGCTTCAAACTGGTTTACAAACTTCATTAAACAGTGGAAACCCCAAAAAGCACAGAAGGTTGCACCCCAAGCTGCACCAGTGGTGACCAAGGTAATGACTCAGGATGGCAAGAACCTCCAGACTCTGCTCCATACGTTAGTTACGTCCCAGAAATCCACGGACGATGTCTTTCAAGTAGCGAAACTTGGAGGTCAACTGAAGCCGGCTGAGATGTTCCAACCGGATAGGCTGCCAATGTACATTAGCTTCAGTGAACGTACTTTCCGCCAGAGAGGTCATGACAGGTGGGGAATTGAGACTCTCCTGAAGAAGTACCCCGAGAAAGAGCTAGCAATGATTGCTAATAGTGGGTTTAGGAGAGCAGATAACCTCTCGAAAGAAACAGCGGAGAGATTGCGAGCTGGACTGATGAACAAGTGGTTTATGGAGAAGAAGGAGCCGATTGAAGTGGCACAGCTGCTCAAAGGAGAGAAGATGACAATGGATGCTTTCAACAGGCAGAAGTGGAGAGACTATCGCGATACGTACAACGATTTTTTTATTAAGACTATCGCTTAAATCGCACGCATTGCAGCACATAGAACCAAACAGTCTGTTCACTGAGGCCATGTCTTTATTCAGGGAGAGACAAGTTGCTGAATGTTATCCCGTCTCTAAACGTATGCCCCACACTAAGGTCTAGTTCTCTCGAGCGCAGTAGCGTTGACGGCTACGGATGAGCAGTAGTTCATGGTACAGGAGCTGCGCGAGGCATACGCACGACAGAATGGTACCAACCTCCAGTAGCACGAAAACAGGTCCCCATGAGCACACCTGAACGCAATGAGGACTTTTGGGGTCACAGCCTTTTGGCTCATATTGGCAGTTGGCCAAATATCCCACCAGATATTGCACAAGAGCAGCCCCGATACTTCCAGTTCCGTCAATGATACCAGTGACAGTCGCAAGTGCTTCTGCGTTACCCTTGATGCTTTCGTGGGTACCTAGATCAGCCGAAATGGCAGTACTAATGAGATTAGCTGGACCACCAAGCATGAACCCCGACGATAACAGAAGTAGCGCAGTCATATTGTATGAGGCGCCATCCATGAAGTACAATGTGATACTGGACACAACCAGATGAATTAGATTTTTAAATGCCAAAACAAAGGAAAATGAAGCATCGTACCAGGAAAAAAGCAGCATCGTAACGACTACTGGTGACCGGACTCCCATCCTATCCGATACGATTCCACCAACAAACCCACCAAAAATCTGACCAACGTCATACAGCATCTAGATAATTGTTCAAGTTAGTCATTGTCGTTGATGCATCGTGTAGATACGACATACCGAGAACGAGCCAGCCTGTGAGTTTTCCATGTGAAGCGACACCGTCAGGTAAAACGGAATCCAGAAGAACAGCGCGTAGTTGACTGATTTGAGGCAAGCATACGACATGGAATACGGGAGAACCTACAGATAAGCAACAATAACATAGGTAAGATAAGGAAATCAGAAATGAAGTTAAACAGCACTAGTACTCACGCCAGGAATGCACCATGCCTCGAAAAAGCCAATGCCTTTAGGTTTCACCTCTTCTCCCAAGTCACCACCTTCAACTGAGTCATCTTTCGCCTTGGCCACTTCTGGCTTCGCATCCTCAAGTGCCTCATGACGATATGGGACGTCCTTCGGGTCAGGAAATAGTAAAAAGTGCACGAGCAATCCATGGAATGCCACAAGACCTGCTGCGACGATGAGCGCGAGTTTCCACGCCACTTTATCATCAAAGAGAGCAAACATAACGGCCACGAGCGCCGTGCCTACAATGTTACCGAGACAGGCATTGCCGCTCCAGACTCCGAGTACTGCTCCACGCTCCGATTGGTCGAACCACTTGCCCATGACGGCGACATTGGCCGGCCAGCCACTCGACTGGATGAGCCCATTAAGTCCCCACAAGATCGCATAGAAACTCAGCGCGTGAATATCTGCCAATGCTCCTAGTCCAAAGAGAAGTCCAATAACTGCAGTGGCCCACATGCCACCAGCGATCATCCGTCTCAAGTCATGCTTATCTCCTAAGATCCCACTTCAACGATCACACGTCACATATCGGTTAATTGTTACAATAACAGTTAGTAACATATCCACACCTGACGTAGAGCCCAAGCGCGTAAAAGCCCATGAAGAGCGTGTCCATGAGTCCATACATCTCGGCCTGTTGGTCCCTCGAGTAGAGATCCGAGTGGATCCACTGTTCGTCCCCCATCTCGCCTTTAATGGCCGAAAAACTCTTGCGACTCGCATGGAACAGCACGTAGCTGAAGAACGTGAGAAAGAACACGCCTCGCTTGTTAGCAGCGACTTCCCGACAGCTGCGCGTCGATGCCGCCGAGACTGCGGCCTCTACAGATGCAGTTATCGTCTCCACAGGCTTCTTCTTCATGCCTTCTCGTCTGATATTCAGCTGTGAATTGGATAAAATCCGCAGACAAAAATCCGACAAAATATCGGATTTTTTAAGACATTATCCGTTTGGATTAAAGATGATGCACATGCAGGAGGTGAAGGCGCGTCGACCTCGCTCGCTCTCGAGGGAAGACAACGACCAAGAACAGACAGAGACGGACCCAATGGTGCCTGATGTGCCGGCACCGCGGCGCTCTCAGCCCGAGAGTTGGCTGCGCTTCGTCATGGACAAGATCTGGTCTGTCACGTTTCTCACAGTGGCAAGTCTTGGGCTGTACGAAGCGAGTTTTGTATCGGATTTACTGCATGCACCACATGCAAACCGCAGTTTTGTGCACTTGGGCATTTTCTTTGGGAGTCTTTTGGGGCTTTTTGGATGCTACATCGAAGTGTATCGCAGTATGATCTTGGGAGAACACGTGCACTATGAAAGTGCCAAGACGGCGACGCATGGGATGCTGCTGTCCATGCTGGCGTCCGGATTCTGGTGAGTACCAGCTTCGTGGATCAAGTTCTTCATCTTTTCTAACTTTGTTAATGTGTTGACAGTTTGGCTATTGGCATGTGGCCCGTGTGGCATTGGTTGACACTGCCATATCTGTTCATGTGGTCCTGGGGCGTCGTGGTGCAGCTGCTGGTGATTCTCCCGCCACTTTTACAACGAGTGGTGTTTGTGGGAGCATACATTTGGTTCATGCACGCATACCTTTCCATGTTTATGGTGCAGTGAAGTACTTGTAACTAGTGAGAATCAATTGGAGACGAGAAGAGGGATGGTGCAAATGGTGTATGGCAGCAATGGCACTGACGCTATTGACACTAGAGTTTCTTCTCTTGTTTGTTATGCTGAAAGCATTGGACAGGGATCACGAGGATCAATGCGCAGTCGCTTGGACGCGATGATGCAGATTTTACAGCAAGCCACCACCACTGAATCCGACCGAGCGAATAGTTTGCGCTTGACTTGACATTTGTAACATACTCGCTTTTTGCAGACTCCACAGGTACGGTGATATGCACGGACAAATTTTGACATGGCCGGCTTCTTCCCGCACACGGAGCAGGGATCTGAAGGCGTTTTTTGATGGAGAGGTTCACATGGATGGAAGGATTCCGCTGGAAGTGGCGAGGTGAGAGTTGACTCTGTCTCACGAGATGAATCTGCATGAAACTCCTCACAAGTCCGTTGAGAAATAAAGGCGCTGTACTCGGCGTGCTGAAGCGCCAATAGCGTTAAACGCTTGGCCTCTGCAATCTCTGTCGCGTTGGCAATGGACAACATCATTGCGAAGGTTGCGTCGCTGTTTGGCAAGATGGATGGGCTGTCGTCTCCCATGTCGAGCATTCCCTTGGAGTAAACCCGTACCGTGTGCAAGTTAGCGTCTTGCCGAAAGATGCAGCACATTGTCATCTTGGCACGAATGGTATCGTTGCTAGTGGACAGCTGCGGGTATCCAACGAGGTCCACACTTTTAATCAATCGGTAGCCAAAGCGTTCACCTCGACCATCGACTCCAGTACCCATCGACTCGATAGTGCAGACATCGCGGTAGTTTACGGTTCGTGTCTCTCCAAAATTTTGTGCGAGGATCCACTTAAGGGCAAGCTGCTTGAACGGATCGCGCTCCGATCCACTTTCGATCACGGCCAGCACGGCACACTCGATGTGGCCTTTGTTCAAGAAGCTGTTGGTCACGTACATCTCTTTGCGGGTCTTGGCGTGTAGACCGTATAGGACATCCTCCAGTGAACCGTCAATTGTTCCTACGCAAAATGCTGTTGGCGCTCGTGCAAACCCATTCTCCTGACTCAATGATGGCTGGAACTCCTGTAACATTTTGCACTTGTACACACGAAGTCCGTTGTGTCGTTTCATCAATTTCCATTCCTGCGCTTCGGGTTCAGGGCATCCTTGACGGCGGTACTCACATTCATGAGCCAGTGTTCTAGAAACAACGCTGTGTGCCAAATTGCGGAACGCCTCAATGTCGCCGTCATGAAGTTTCACTTTAGGTCTTGCCATCGGTGGCTCAGGGGTTTTGTTGACAGATGAACGGTTGAGGCGAGTCTTGTACCACTGCGTTCCTATTTTCTCGCGCATACTTGCGGGTCTTGTCCGCTCACGCCGTTGTTCCGAAAGTGGTTGAAGTGTTCTTGCTCGTCGTAGCGGTGCCGTCGCAACCAAATCCATTTCGTGGTAGAAGACGATTGTTGAGAAATGGAGAACGTTGACGCTGTGCTGGCCAATACCACAATGGTATTGCATCATGTGCAACGAGAGTGGATTTGGCCGATCATTATTCTTTGTGCACACAATTTTCGCTGGTTTCAGTCGAGTTGAACTCCGGTCCGGTCCGGATGGGCGGTGGACAGCCGTGTTGTGTGTCACGGCCTCATAATTCCTTCGTTACGGCGTGGGCTCGATGTATGTCTACAGTTTATCTCATTGCGCTTGTGGGTGGGAGATCTCGAGATATGACCTCGGAATGCTGACAACTGAAAGTAACGTGTATGAATAAAGCATGCGCTTCATCGCTATTAATTATTAATAACGCTGTCTTTGTGGCTTTGTGGTGCTGTAGAGTAGGCTGCGGCATTATACATGATGACAAGCACAAAACGCACCCAAGAATGGCCGCAGCTTACGGAACAGCAAAGCTGTACTGAAATAGAACTATGGTTAAGCAGGTACATACGCGCGGTTAGTATGACTTCGCCGCCTTTGCAAAGTTAAAAACGTGCAAGTTTTGTGGATGATCGATATATAAGCACGCAAAGGCGCACAAAGTGGTTAGAAGAAAAGAAATCCCTAGCTATGATTATTGCATTCTCCAGCATTTGTAACGCCACTATAAAATCTGTTCCAGGTTTCCTGTCGTTTCTGTAATTCTGTAGTTTGTCTTCGCCGCGGCTAAACTCTTGGCTAGATCGTTATTGTGGTAGTGTTTGTTAGCGACTTAGGTTTAGTCACTTTAGGATTTTTCTGCTAGCTCTGGTCACTGAACGCGAATAGTATTGGAATCTGTACCTCGGACCATGTCATGTCGAGCTTGCCGCCGTTTTGGTTAGCTGATTTTATCCAAAACTTGTACTTGAACGAGCTCAAGCACTCAACCTTCTTAATTTCCTCGCCCAAGATGTATGTCTGCCCAGACCTCAAGTGTTGTTGCACTTGAAAGGTGATTCGTATTTGAGTAGATTCATTGTCGGCGTACGTCAAAATGATAGCAGCTAGCACTATAAGGAAGAAACGATGTAAGGGGATGGACTTCGTTGATATCCTGGGAAGTAAGGGTTCAACCATAATATGATACGATCAGTTCATACAATGATTGGTTGTTTTATCTGCTGATGGAGTCATTGAGCGTGAAATTGTGTCGTTTTCCATTACTGTGTGTTGTTTTTCTGGAGTGTTGCACAGACATTGATTGCGCTTTCACTGATTTCGTTTTCCTATCAACCATTCTTGTAATTCCAAGTACATGTAATGCGAAAGTACAAGCCATTGACTTGTCTACAGGATTGACCAACACATAAGTTTGCATCTCGATTGCGGAGGGAAATATGTTGAACTCGGGACTACCAGCGATACTATCTCCTCGTTGTTAAGCTTCATCAATTTGAAAATGTTATCGGATGATTTACGATCAAGACGCCAACCATTTAGCAAATATGCCTGAAGTTGTTGCGATATTTTCCGTTCTCGACACCATTGTTCGCTTTATCGATCATCTTTGCTACCGATTAGAGATAAACTGATCAAACTGTTTTATGGGCTGAAGGCACCCGATACTAATAATTAACTTTACTCTGTTGCATAAAACCTGGTCGCATCTCATTTGAGCAATAATAACACTTGATCTACGTCTCCCCTAAGTGTCAGTAATTTGTCCCACACCAGGTGAACTGCAGGGTTCCAGTTATTACATGTAGTGTTATTATTTACCCAGTTAATAACGTGTAATACCTTACCGCGATAAATTAGACGTCAATTAACGTTGGTAATACCTTTATGTAACGATTGTGTACAGATACTTGGACTAAGCTATCATAGTCTGGTGTACGCGGCGCATCGTTTTCTCGTCTCTAAGAGGTACGTGCACGATACGGTCATTCCGGTCTTTTACTCCCAATCTACGCTATTGACTGACTCCTGTTATACCCGTTACGGCATCGGGCACTTGCTTAATACGATAGGTCGTGTATCCTGGCCTAGATGGTAAAATTTATCTTACACCAACTGTACATAATTGGTAATAACGGTAATAACTGGTATCAGTAAGGGAATAACGGTAATCGGTAATAACTCGGTAGGTGATTTTCCCTTCACTAGTTTCAGTTACAACCATATGGTTAACACAAACTGCCATCATTGGCTAAAATTAGCATTTTGGCCGTGCGGTAAGTACCCGGATGATGACGTGGGTACTTCACCATGACAGAACCGTCAGAACACACAAACATGCCGTAGGAGCACAAAACAAATCCTACAAATCCGTTTGACTGGGCTGAACTATGGTGACTGGGAGGGATGACGCGTTTTCATAAACGGACCAAGGACCAGCCGCGCTACGCTTGGCTGGGCGCCCCTTCGGCGCCCCCGCTGTTCGCTTCGCTCGCGATTTATAGATTGTACGTTCGACCCAGTACAGTGCGCGGCTCGCTGGAATGCTCAGCGCTGGGCCCGCCTCCGCAAATACCGCGCGGGTTTGCTGCGGCTACGCGACCTCGCAACCGCTCACCTTAGTTGGTTGAGGGCGATAGCGCGCCTCGTCTATTCACAGATGTCGCCCACCCTCTGTGTGTTTTCACTGGAATGGGCGTGTGTTTCTCCTATTTTGTCCTTCACCAGACATCACTCACCATCACCTTTGTTGCGATTAGAAATACCGAAAACGGAAACCCCGTTCACTTCTAATGACTGCTATCAACTTGATCATAGACAGCATTGACCATCAACTCCGCACTGCTGGTCAGCGACGATGATTCCCACACCAGCAGTGGCACCACAGAAAATCACCAACACGTTTGACTCCGTCAAGGGGGTAATCTGATTCAGTTATGCGATCAGCTTGTGCAGCTCCATTAAGAACCTGAAGCCCTTAGTTGAAAGCATATGATAATTCTTCCTGCAGGGCTCTGTAAACTCGCACTGTCCATTGATTCACTTGATTCTTTCTCACTTTACATTAAGTACTTCTACGTGCGTTGTGTTGCAGAGGTTCATGGCCATCATGCGTTTTTTTATTGCTGTCCTGTTGGTCACTACTGCTCTGCTGGCAAATGGAGATGCCATCTCTGAGACTACCCACTCAAACACTCGATCCGACTCGCTATCCCTGGCCCGCTCAAAAAATTCGTGGAAATATGAAGCAAGGTTTCTAAGCGTTGACGATACAACGGACAGTGAAGTAAGGGTACTTCCTATACCACCCCCCAGCTTTGCGTTGTTCACGAAGTGGATCAAGTCCTTGGGATTAAAGATTACAAATAAGGTCAGAGCTCGATATTGGCTCTGGAGAAAACAATCGGCTGAGGACGTTTTCAAACAACTGAAGCTTGATCGTGGGCTGAACAATATTCTCGACAACCCAAAGATAAAAACGTGGGCCACTTACATTGATTTGTATAATAAGAAGAACCAGAAGAACCCAGACAAGCAAGTAATCATGGCCGAGATCCTCATCAAGACCTACGGAGATTTACCTGTGGCAACGATGCTTCAAAGAACGCGAAGTGCACCAAAACTTGCACGAAGGCTGCGGGTGGAGCAGAATATTCTCTGGAAACGTAGTAAGAAATCCGCAGATGACGTCTTCGTGTTGCTTCAACTGAACAAAGTGGGAGACGATATGTTCGTAAGCCCCCAGCTGAATTCGTGGTACAATTACGTGACGTGGCTAGAAAAGGAGAAAGCGAATGGTGTTATGGCCTCCGTACTATCAACTCATTACAGTGACGAGACGTTGCAGAAGATGTTCCGCGAAGCGAAACCCCGATTCAAACGAATGAGGTTTGTCACGCTGTGGCTGGAGAATGCGGTTGAAATGAACCGACCAGTAAGCGCTCTGTCTCCCGAGGAATACTTTATTCGCCTCAAGCTTTACACTGGGGTGGACAAGTTACTCACTAACCCGAATTTAATTCCTTGGATCACCTTCTTGGCTGAATACAATGCGAAGAATCCTGGAAAAGGAACAACAATGATAAAAATATTTACAAAATTCTACGGTGACCGACAGGTGGCTGTGATGTTCGAGGCCGCGAAGAAAGTGCAAAAGACAAAGAAGACGGCAACTTTGTTTCAAAGGGGACAATTTCAGCAGTGGCTACGTGATAATAAGGATCCAGACATGATCAAGATCATCCTGAAGATAGAGAAGGAGACTGACCCAATTTGGCGCCAGTATGGAGAATTTTATTCGAAGTACCGAAAACAGCGATAGGTCAATATATTCACCTCAACATATCCCTTTTAATGCACTAAAGCTCAGGTACTACATGTAAAGCAAAATAGATCAATGCAATAAGTTAATCATAATAGTAATGTAATATGCAAGCAACTTGTTAGATTAGGGGTAATCTCGGATTTGCGTCCTGTGGGCCGTTAGTACACTATCGCCCTTATCGCTTTTAGCGTATCCGACAACCTCACGTTGTTGTCCGCTTTCCAACACGCCACACAACAGTGCTTGTAGGTGTCCCAAGACAACGATGACCAACTTCGCGCGTGCGCTCTGACACATTCTTGTCTTCTTTACACCTTTTCAGGAAGGAATTGTAAGCATTCGCAATCATGACAGCGCGTTCATGTTCACTTAGTTGCTCGTCCCTATTATAGTCAGCGTCCTACGTCCTAAAGGCCAATATGAAGATAAATTTTACCAAATAAGGAGATCTCAAGCTTTACATTGCGGGTGGTTACATGTCCTGATAATATTGTTGCAGACGAAAACGTCGTCATGCTAGAATTTTTGGTGCAATTTTTTATGCCTCCTCATATTGTTAATGCCTACCTATTTTGTTTAAATGATGCGATTGGTGATGTTAATGTTTGTGCTCATATGCCAAGTTTGGCTCCCCTATAATCGACTTTTTCTAATACATTCCGTCACATGAACTTCCCTACTGGTGCAGTTCATAAAACATCTTGTACGCACGGTGAATTGCTTCTGATGCTGGGGTTGTTTCTGAAGTAAGTTTTGTTTGCTCCAGCATAGCCTTAATCTGGGCAGGTTTTGCTCCGTCCATCAACCACTGATTGAAATGCATAACCTGCAACTCCGTCGCCAATTTTTGAGTATTTCTAGATTTCTTCGCCGTTTCAAGCATTATGGACAGCACAGCATCACCGTAATAATTCGACATTGTGTCAACCATCGTCGTCTGGTGTTCGGGGTAGCGCTTGTTAAACATGTGCATGTAGCGGACCCAAACTTCCAAATTCTGGTTAGAGAGTAGCTTTTCCACTCCAATGTCCAGATTCAACAGCTGGAAAACTTCATCCGCAGATTTTCCACTGTTTAGCCAGCTCTTCATCTGCGCGAATTGTAATTTGGTTGCAATGTCGTCCATACCCTCGATCTTCTTTGCCGCTTCGAGCATTTTTGCTAGAGGCTCGTCGCCATATCGAGCAACCAACGTCGATACCATCGCTGTTTTAGGGTGTTTCTTGTCTAAAGATGTCATATAACTGACCCATGTTTTTACTTGTGGGTTCCTGAATAAGTCGTCTCCTGCTTGGTCGAGCTCTAAAAGCTTGAATGTGGTGTCCGATATCGTTTTAGTCTTTAACGACTCAATGCCGTCAATTTTCAAAACGAAACCATAAATTTTGATCGTCCTCTCTTCATCTTCTTCACCTCGAACCGCATTAGTCCTCAGAAAGCGTTTGGTGATGGTAGTGTTGCGTTCATCGGTGATGGAACGCACTACAGACTGTAATCCACAGTTAGTTTCGTGTTTAAACCCGTCACGACGTTAGTGATAGCGATAAGACCAGCAGCAGCCAGTGCTACGAATTGGCTGAGACGCATATCAGACAATGAGTGCCCCTACGTTAGCGTTTTAGCTTCGTAGTCATGGAGCGATTCCGGTAGTGAGAGAACTTTTAAATTAATCTGAGGCCGAGGAGGATTGTGACACCGGACAGATACAAAATACAAAATGAATTGCTCAATGATTAGTATTAATAAATGTACGTTAACCTGATGCCGATCACTGGTTGGCGATCAGTATCTGCTGTTGCATAGGACAAACTAGTAGTGCAACAACAGATACATGTACTGATCCCCAACCAGTTTGAAACTACTTGTTGACACTTAAATCGACCAATCCGATCAATCGGCTATCCTCGTCTGACCAATCCGATCGGATCGGACTATCGACTCATATTTCACCCTATCGATATGTTATTACAAAGGTAAATCTCATAAATAAAATAAAATCTGATCACAAATACATGTAGATTAAATAAAAATGATATCGACAGCATCCAATTGGCTCAAAATAGAAGAAACGCATGCCAATAAGAGGCGAGACCCCTTTACCTTCATACCCGTGTATTGATATCTCCACGAAGGACTGCCGCTTAAGTCAGCGCGGAGCTTACACTTCTGGGCATCACAAAAGCCTCCACGTCGACAGATCTTGTAACAGGGTTACATGAGGGGTACCCCAGATAGGGTACCGCCTCTAGAAGTAGGTACTACCATAGCAATTGTCATATCCAGCAGCCATGTTTCATGGGGTTTGGGTATCGGGTTTTCCTTCCAATAATGATAATCACAAACGTAATATATTTGACAGGTAATTTTGAGGGAAATGTGACATTATTTTCGGACAAGGACCCAAACCGATCTACAATCAAGGGGGTTAACCTCTAGAACCTTTCGTAACTTTGCCGTTTCTGATGACCTACACTGCTGGACAAGCTTGTTCTTCTGTTTCCGTCACAGATAGATGCTTGTGTGTTTCGTTTGGTACTGAATTCCAGATACATCAGCGTAGTACTTGGCCAGAATCGACGACATGGTGTGTCTCTACGTAGAGAACTACAGCAAGTCGAAACTGATGCGTTACCACGACACCTTAATTCCCGCAAGACCGCCTTCCTCCGTCGTTGCTGTGCTTCTGTTGTCCTTTGCCCATTGGGTACTTAGTGTGCCAAAATCTGTTTCCAAGCTAGTTTCAGTGTGTCCGACCAATCTGTCTCAGTTTGTGGACCACCAATTTGATGTCGGATATGACAAATTGTTTTCAGGGTGAAAAAATATCAACTTTGATTGGCTATAATATTTTGTCGGATATGACAGTTTGCTGGATATGACAATTGCTATACGGTATACTAATCCGTTTTGTGGATACTCTGTTGTGAGTGGTGTGGACCACACCACTGCCTCGTAATTCTGATGGCTGCCTCAGCCGCTGATGGCCAACCAATAGTATTTGACCTACTTTTATATGCATATTTAGGATAAACTCTAGTTTATTAGTAGTTTGTATTGTGAGTTCTACTTGAAATTTCCCTGCGCGGTTTTTCAATCCAACAGCCCGCCAATCGCGCAAACCTACGAAACTACATTTTATATTACTTGACACGGGTGTTTTCATTCTCTGCTTGACGACGGCAACTCAACCTGCAACAAAGGCAACTCGTGAGGGCGGCAACATGGTTAATACAGCGGCAGGACAGGCTGCAAACGATACTTCATCTAGAAATATAATGTTTTGATGACACCAGTCAATTTGACTGAGCTCTTCCAGGAACCGAAACACATCTTTCTCCATGATATGCATTGCTCTCCGCTCAAGAACCTTCCTGGTATAGCCGCAGTCATGTAGTATTCGCAACACTGATGACTTTGATATGTTTATATGGTGTGTGCTGCTGAAAGCTTCTTGGGCCTCGTCTACATACGCCGGCGGACGTTCAGTGTAGAACTGGCACAGCCACGTTTGATGATCTTTTGTAAACACGTGACTTGACACTCTTTCTGCTCGCTGATACGTGCCAGTTCTCTCGTAGACATTGATCCAGTTGCCAATAGTCTTTATTGACTTATGATAAAATCGAGCGAGCTCCTTACGCGAGTACCCAAGGCAGTACAAGCCATACAGACAGTGGAACACAGTATTCGGACTGGCATGCCGACTTATCACTGCTGCTTCCATCTTCGGTTCAATATACAAGACTAGTAGCTTCCTGTTCAATATCATGACCACTAATGTTAATCCAACGAAGCATTTGAGGCATAAATTTGCCCTGAACGTACAAGACGTCTGCAGTTAGCGTGCCGTCGACCACCTGGATCTCGTCGGTCTTCCTCCTTCACCTCCTCGGTCCCCTGACGATTCGGCAATAGACCAGAAAGGGTAAACTTCGTCAAGAACGACAATAATACAGGCCAAATGGCCTAATTAACTTAAAATAAATCAGTCTAAAATCTACCCTAAACTAGCTATTAAGTCCCCTCAGACCAGGGACTAGTGAACCGCCGTTCACTTAGAGTTCGTAAACTCTTGATAGCACGCTTCCTCAAGCAAGGTGCTCGTGTGAGCCCGCCACAAATTTTGTCACTTCAGTTTGGATGTCTACTAGTCTTGTTGAATGCCTGTTTCAAAAAGTAACGATGAGCTAGAGGAAAACTTTAATAACGGGGTGGATGTTTAAGAATACATGTTTGCTTGTCGACAAGTCTCTGTGTGCCAATCTATGGTTGACTCGAGTCCTGTGGGCAGGCTGTTGAAGGACTCTGCGTCAAACACTTCTAAAAAGCTCCAGGACATCCACAGCTCTTTCACTCCGTTCTTGCCATGTACGCAGTTCACGTGACGCTCGTCAAGTCAAGAGCGACCCATAGCATGCGGCGTAAGTGGTCTACAAGATGGCCAACATGACGCACAATGGGTGCTCTTGTGCGGAACAAAGAGCACGGTCAGGCTTTGAAACAAAGCTCCGTGTTTTGCAACAATGAGTTGTTTATGCAAAATAGTTTGTACGTGGTGTACAATGATGAAGATGCAATACTGTACATGCAGGAATGTGGACTTAAGAATCAATTTGATTGAAATCAATCTGCAGCAGGTAGCTCCGTTCTTTCCAAGTAACCGTTCTGCGCGCTTATAGTTTTTACGGAGCGGGCGCACCCGTACGGCTTACGGTAGTACCGTATCGCTCAAGTCCTAAACGAACGGCATGGTGCGACGATTAGGGTAGTTACGTAATCGAGTGGGTAAGAATTATTTTTAAAATGCTACCGATTAGCGACGAAAGATGGACACGACGAGAATCGTACATGATCAATTGCTAGGCATTTCACCTGTTTGATCAGCATTGAGAACCGTAGAAATGTTGTACTTCACGATCATTTCACGCACTTCAGCTCGAAACTTGCAGCCGCAGCTTCGGCATCTTCAGGCGTGGTCTGTCCTTGGCGTGTACGAACACGAATAGGTAATCGAATCCATATTAAGCCCTTCGTTCACGAATATGAAGCGGTGAATATGTCCGCGGAAAAACTACGCTCTGATGCCACCTCATCCGCCTAGAATTGGAGCATTTGCGCTGAAACATGACAGCCTCCTCTCTTCATTGAGTTAAGCCACAGCACGATGTATTATTCGACATCGACAATGGCTTCACCAATATTACGTAGGTTTTTGTGGCGCCCCTTACGCTAACTACACATCAACTCAATTTGCTTGTGTTGGCCCCTCCAGGATGAAATCTGCTTAAGCTTTTTCTTTCGCTCAGCTGAGGTACTGATCAAAGGGAATAATTTGGCTATAGCTTTGCCTGTGTCATTGTCAGCTTCTAAAGATGCAGTACCTGTAGCTTGTGCGTATAGTCGACCGATATGCGCTTGTACTGCTTTGGCTTTTTGCCGGTACCCGTGGTGCACTGTCGCCCCATCTTCGAAATTGGTGGTGTGAAGCAGGCTAAATTTTAGAGTCTTGATATCAGCGTTTTAGCGCAATGCCATATGGATATTTCACGCTAGGCTATTGGTAGATAATCGTGTTCGCTTAGGACAAAAGTTCGTTTAGGACTTGAGCGATACGGTAAACTGAGTTTACGGCACACCTGTGCCAGAGAATCAGCTATATCCAATCCTGGGATAACAGGCGATTGTCTTCACACATACAGCAAGGATAAGAGAGCACTACCCACTCGATACAGTCTTTTACTGTTAAGCTTCAGAGACAGTTCTCACAGAACGGGGTAATGAAGCTGGATACATTGTTGAAGTGTGCATCTCTGATGTGGAATTATATACGGTATTAATTTATGGTGGTCCCGTGTAGATGATATCTACGGGCTTTCGTACTTAAGAGGTTACTTGTCCCTCCACAAAGTACTCACTCATGACTTTACCTCCTGCTTTTACAAGCTCCAACATACAAGCACTGCTCCAATACGCTAGCTACTTCCGGATTCCTCCTACAACTGATACTCTCCTTCTTACTTGCTCACATGTCTTCACACTACCGCATGCTATCCTAACTCTTCTGCAAATACTACCTACTTTACATAACACGTGGTAAGCACTTTCAACACTGCGATAATTTCAGTACAGAAATCCATGATACCAATAATTTATTGACCCCGTGTTTGCCGGGGATATTAAATACGAGGGTGCGAGATTCACACATAGATGCAGTTACCATGGTTTATGTCAATCGACTGTTCCCGCAGACCGGCAATTCCCTTGAAATTTATCACGTTTTTACATAGATGCAAATGTACGCAGTTAGTGTAGTTTATGTCTGATCGACTGTTCCCACAGACTTCAAATTTATCTTAAAAACATTATGTGATACTGTATCTATTAATAGTTCAAATCTCAATGCGCGCTACTTCCAATAAAAGCCTTCACTGAAAAGTGCATTGTTTTACAGCATGCCGGTGCGTTACTGAATTGATGCCGATTTCTCTAAATGCAAGTAGAAGTTGCTTAAAACTTATCTAATCTCCAAGGTAATTCTGGCGTAGCTGCTGTTGGAAATAGATATCGTTCTCCCGATCAAAGCTGCGGGATATAGAACCGTAAAGTGCTTTCACGAAAGTCCCATGTCGCGTTGTCATTCTCTATCTAACGATCGGAGCTCAAGAGGAAAGAATGCGGACTAACGTCGATGCGTTTTTGCGTCGCTACCTCTTCTGTGCCTTGGTTGCATTAGCACTGGTTAATGTTTCCTCTGAGACTTCACACATAGCACAAACCCCATCTAGGGATGTCCACTCAAGGGCTATTGATCAAGACTATATTAGGATGTTGAGGCTTCATACAGATGAACATGGCGGCGAAGAGAGAATGACCAGTGTTCATTTACCTGACCTGTCACAGTTGTTAAACGCTGGAAAATCTGTGGACGACGCGTTTAGCTTTTTCAAACTGAATAAAGGAGTTGAGAAGCTCCTAACCAACCAAAATTTACACGCGTTCATCCGTTATGTGGACGAGTTTAATTTACTGAATCCTGGTAACGGAGCAAGTGCGATTAAGTCGATCACGGCAGCATATGGGGACGACGTTGTGGCTAGAACACTCCAACTAGCGAAGAAGAATCCAGATACGGACTCCATGGCAGAAAAGTTATTGTCTGATCAAAGGCAGCTTTGGCTCAACAACAAGCAGTCCCCGGACGACGTTTTCAGGCTGTTAAAGCTTGACCAAGCAGCGAACAACCCTCTCAATAACCCGAATTTGGACGTGTGGAAGGCGTATCTGAGGTTGTTCAACCACCACACAAGATACACAAAACAATTTAAGGAGCAATCGAGCATGATCAAGACATTCACGGCAGTTTATGGGGATGATGCTCTTGCAAAAATGCTGCTAGTTGCGAAGGATGATCCTGCTACCGAAAGTATCGCGAAAAATCTGCAAGTTCAGCAATTTACCGAGTGGATGACAAGGAAGCAGCCTCCGACCCTTCTCGATATCACGTTAGAGCCATACAAGACAATCGTGAAGCAGTATCGCGCGTTCTCCAGTTTGTTTGGTAAGTAGGGAATGAAATCGATGAGATAATATAGCGATGCTTGTAGAACTTTGTTGTAGGAGTGCTCAAACTATCTGCGATAAACTGAGTGGTAAAGTTATGGGGTCGGAAAAGAAAATGTCGGGTCTTATTAATTTGGTAGTGAGAACTCGAGATGTGTGGAGGTGAGTTAGTTAAAACGTTTGCAGCGTACTTGCATTCCTGAAGTATCTACAGTTTTACATGTTACACGCAACATTCTGGGAAGCTAGTCAAAGTACACAACTAACAAAGTATACTGTAGAAAACCCGAATTATGCACAAAGCGTAGGGGAGATACTACAAAACAGAATTGTAGGAATTGTCTAATACAGTAAGAGGTCCAATTGGTTAACAAACCCACACGAATTTCTTTATAAATATCAGAATAATGAGAAGAGCTTGAGTGTTTCATTTCCTGTACAGAAAACCCTGTCCTAAATGATCACTGTAACAACCGATATACTGCTATACATGATATGAAGTCGGTCCACCGACTTGGTAGTTAGGCAAATGTATGGACAAAAGCTGATAACTGCTGAATCTGAAATCTGATAGCCGATCTACCGGAAATCTGATGTAAATCTGTCACCTACGCCGACTGAAAAAAGCCGTCAATTGATGTCTGCTTCGTCCGATTCGCTTTCTCTATCCGCATTTCGTCCCTCACGCGCGTCTGAACTTTTCGCAGGCCTTTTAGCAGCCTCTCCTCAACATCAGGGTGATCAACTAGTAGTGCAATCACATTGCGAACAGCAATTACTTTGTCCTCGGTGCTAATTTGCATGAAGTCTTCATCTTCAACGTTATCGTCGTCTTCTTCAAGAGAATCGCCTTCTGCCGTATCTAGGAACGTCGAGTCCGTGGTTTCGTTCAGTATTTCCTCAATTGTCAGCGTCTCCATCTCAGTCTTTTCTTCGGCTGGGTTACATACAAATTCATCGATGGCCATAGGATCTCTAATACGAAGTCGACGAATGCACTCAGAAAGCTCTCCGTGGACAAGCGCATCCGTCTCTTTCTTCGAGCGAACTGACGAAGTTCTTCCCAACACAATACCAGCATGACGAAAGCAGTTAAGTACCAGTTCTTTGTGAATGTCACGCCAACAAGCTTTCACCCATTTCATTGCCGTAAGCTGGTCTATTGCGTAGATGTCACGTTGAATACCCTCTTCTTCTTTGTCAAGTGCTGCCTGAAGTTGGCGATGGCGATAGCGCCTTTTTAAAGCAGCGATGATACCGGCATCTAGTGGCTGTAGCTTCGATGTGGTGTTTGGCGGTAGATAGAGCACTTTGACACTGCGAAGCACCATACCTGTGGTACAATGCGATGAAGCATTATCTACCATCAGTAAAACTTTACGCCGTTCATTTTCCATGTCATTATCAAACGAACGGAGCCATTCTCGGAACAACACGCCCGTCATCCACGCCTTCTTATTGCTACGATAAAGGAACCCCCACTGTTCACCGCTCTTCTTGTTGAAGCAGCGAGGTTTATTCGCGTGACCTATAAAGTAAGGCTCGCGCATATCAGATCCATCCGCATTGCAGCAAAGGGCAACTGTTATTCGTGTTTTGCTCTTCTTCGCACCTTCAATTTGCTTTGCAGCTATGGTTTTATCGGGACACAACTTATAGAACAGACCCGTTTCGTCAAAATTGTATATGTCTGCGAGAGCGTATCGTTTAACTTCAGCGCGAATAGTCTTTAGAAGATCTGGAATTGCCGCCATATCAACAGACCCACTCTCACCATGAGTCGTGAAGCTCTTGAAGCCATGTCTACTCTGAAAAGACTGGAGCCATCCATTAGAAAACTTAATCTGATCTTCTTCTGCGACACCAAGCTTCTGCGGCATTCGTAGTCCTTTAGCTTTCACCATGTTTCCATCCAGCATTATCTTTCGAGCCTGACAATATAGCACCCAGTTTGCTAAAGCTTGATCAAGTTCTGGAAAGGCGAGGGGTCGCGATCGTCGTACTTGCAAGTCTTCATCGCCCAAATTCTGCAAATAGTCACCTCTCTTAAGAATAGCGGAGATTGTCGCCTGTGCAGGCCTTTTGATTAGAGCAAACATTCTCTCTGCTTTCTCAGCGAGTTGTGCTTGAGTTAAACCTGGCTCATCTTTCTTCCACAAGCAGATTTTCTTCCTCTGCTCATTTGTCAGATTGCCAACATGCTTGCGTACTCGACCCATGGCGAAAGCTTGAATGGCTAGTGCTGACTGAGAGACCTTGTGCACAGAAGTCAAAGACTTTTGAAGTATAAATGTGTATTGCTTCAAGATCTTGTTCTTGAAGGACAAGAATATCTTGAACACGATATTATTGCTAAATCTGATAGCGATCTTGTCTACGGGACATATCCGGTAGGACAGGTTTAACTGTATTGCATTCCGAGCACGAGAGTTCTCCCGATGATAAAAGGACTCAGAGGATGGCTCTCCATACTGTAGAATCATCAATTTCAAACATCCGGCAACACAAGAGTGAGACCAGTTCTATTTATTAGTATTATCGATCAACAACACCTTCCACAAAATAATAAGTCAATGATATTTTCTTACTTCTACGCGCTTACAAAACGTGAATATGGACCTGCAGTGTTATGAAACGTCGAAAATGTCACGATATCCTAACGATGAAGAAGCTGACAGTTGTGGAAGCTACTACGAGGGGCTCAAGAAACAAGAAGAGCTACCGAAGCATGGCGACAAAGATAAAGGACGCAGCAGATTGTAATCGTGCTGCTGTCGTGCTGCCAGCTGTGATGACCATATTTGTTTGCATGTTCAGCAAGAGCAAGTTAGGAGAATCGATAAAACCAAAAACAATCAGATCTCAATTTACTTTGTTCAAGAACAACCGAACTGACTGTGAACTTTGACAGCATCTTGCTCGAGTCCTTCAGTTCTACCTCTGCAAGTGCAACCATACACAATAAGTGACGACTTATTGCGACAGAAAAAGTGTTTCTTTCAACATTTTATTGCTGTTTGCTACTTTGTTATATTCGCCTTGTAAAATTCCGAGTAATCGTGAATAACCTTTGCGTTCCTCTTGTCATTTAGGCTTGTACTTGTCATTCTCAAGGAGACTGCCTCAATATCCCATTTGCTAGCCATCCACTTCTTGAATTGCATCTCCTGTAAGGTACTAGCGACTTTCTCCAGCGCAGTATCCTTTCTCGATGAAGCTTGTTTTATCGCCTCACCAAACACCCTTGCTAAGTCAGCATACAAATAGTGGTCCTCCAACACAGCAATGACTCCAAAGTCGGTTGGGTTCTTCCTATCGATTTTGCCCAGTTTCGTAGCATACGAGATCCACTTGCTCAACGCAGGGCTATGGAGGAAAGCGTTTTCCTTGTATCTTAGGTTGAGAAGTTGGAATACATCTTCTGCAGTTTTTCCTTCGCTTCGCCAAACCTCCTCCTCCAATCTCGCTCCTATGACCTTGTTGCTCTTGCTTTTCTTGGCGTTAGCAATCATCGTTCTCAGATTTTCGTCGCCATAGTGATTCTTCAGAACCAAAAACATGGCTTCGTCCGGGTTCTTTTCGTTTAATTTCGTCAGGTAACTAACCCAGGTGCTCCACGTTGGGCTTTCGAAAAGTTTGTCTCCATCTACGTTCTTAAGCTTCAGAAGCGTAAATGCATCACCCGCAGTTTTACTATGACTAAACCAATAATTGAGTTGTGCCTCCTCCAATCTTCCAGCGATATTCTTCGTACGAATTGCTTCCTTCGATGCAAGAATAAAGTCGATCACCTTTTCTTCGCCGAGATCTACCCTCAGTTTCCAGAATAGTTCCCTGTATGGGTCTTGATAGCCCACCTTCGTCACGTAAGATAACCAAGTTTCCAATGCTGGGTTCTTTAAAAGCTTGTTGGCCACTTCATTTCGGAGTTTCAGTAGATCGTAAACATCATCTGCGGTTTTTCCAGCTCTTACCCACCTCTGAAGCAGTAAATTCTCCAACTTACCAACGTTGAACTTCGTGCCACTAGCACTCTTTGCTGCAACTAGTACATTTGCTAACCCTTCGTCGTTATACCGTTTGGCTAAATCCAAGAACAACAACTTGTACGGGTCCTCTTTGCTCACCCTAGTCACATATACTATCCACCTGTTCAACGAAGGGCTTTCCAGTAGCTTGTCTGCTTTGTCGAGCTTCAAAAACCGGAAAACGTCGTCAGCGGGTATTGCCCTTGCCACCCAATCGTCGATCTGTGCCCTCAGCATATTCACTGCGACGACCCTCGTCTCCGGCATTTCTTTTGCTGCAGCCAGCATACTTGCCAAAACTTCGTCACCATATTGCGCCGTTAATGTCGAAACCATGGCCGCATTGCTTGCTTCGAGATTCGTGTTGCAGATTTTGAACACTGAAGTAGACCACGTTTTAAACTGTTCGCTCTTGAGAAGGTCGGACTCGACCTTGTCAACTTTTAAGCTAATGAAAAGTTTATTAGCGGCCAGCTGAGTGTTCGGCATCAGTTTGAGTTTGGCGTTCGATATGAGGTTCTTCGCTACCTCAGTAAATTTCTTCGTCCCTGCTTCGGCCACTTCTTTTAGCGTTGTGGTGCCAAATGCTCTGTTTTCGAAGGTGTCGTAATCTTCACGTGTTGCTGGTGATATGTCAACCATGCGCAAGTGCCGCTGAAATCGGATGTCGTTCTGGTCAATACCGAGTGCGTGATTTAAAGTTGGTACCCCAGCTCCAACAGAAGCAAGAGCGGTAGCAATCAGTAGTAAGAGTACGAGAAAGCACGTTGAGTTGACTGTTGCAGTCATCTTATAACTAGAGAATTAGTGCCTTGATAGTTAATTGCAAACTGACAGAACCAGTTTGAAGGGAGCGTATGGCTGTCCCAGAATCGGATCACGGATATGCAAGTTTAACTAAGTTTTGTCAGTCCGAAATGGAATTTTGTAAATGATGTGTTTGAACTTCCACACTACTCAGGCATTCCCCAGGACTAACACTTTCCGGTACAAATACCACACACTTATCAGACGCAGGTGGCCGGCCATACGCACGATTTATAGATCAGTTTCTATCATCAACGAGTAGATTTGTACTGCATAGTACATTCAAAACTGGATCGTTTTGAGCTTAAAGCAATTCGAAGTATTGACCAGAATTCTGATCGTCAGCTACATGTAAACTAATAGAATTGAACATTAACACAAGAAGAACTCACAAACAGCAATGCCAATAGGTATAATTCAGGAAATCTGCATGCTTGCACAGCACAAAGGTGATATCCAGCAGATCATAACGCAAAAGTGGATGACTATCTAAGTGCAATAACGAAAATCTGTATTACTCATGACAAAGACGTTTCTCGACCGAATATTGCAATATCACGGAATTCTGCAATTTGAGAATATGGCATCGGGCACTCCCAATTCCCCTTCAGCGATACGTCATGATTGTACAGAACACCTGAACATAATCGACTAGCAATCAGCACAGCCTCCAGCGATGTTACACTTTAACCTTACATGTAATATGTAGAATTAAATATTTGACATACCAGCATTCTCTCACAAATCTTACATAAGATTTGTGAGAGAAAGTGATCGTTTATTGATGTACATTGGAGCTATTGCACATCGCGCACATTTTGACAACCAAAAGACAAGCACTCGTATAATGTACACTTTAAGCACGAAGGGTTAACACGTAGTAATTAGGGTATACCTCACCGGGGCGAATTATTTTCTTTCAAGAAAATGCGTTGAGACTGGGAGTTTTGTGCTGAGGTGGTAAATTAGCAAGTTTTCTCTACGAGAGAACAGTTGGGTGGAAAAATTCCGACGAACATTTGTAGCACAATTAATTGACAATGTGTCGTTATCTTTAATTAAACGGCAGAACTGGTTTGGATCAGGTTGGGCCACTTGACTTTAATTGAGACCTCAGAATACATGCGCCACTGTACGTCGAGTTATCGGCGAAGTTTGCGAAGCAAACATCGACTCTCGTTCCTGTCGACTGCAATGCTCGACCAACCACATCGAAACACTCTGCGATGAACCGCAAGAGTAAAAGTTATCGAAACCTGCTTTTCGATCCGCTATCCAAAGGATTTATCTCAGCGCTGATCATGTGGCTTGAGTGTCGTCGCGATCTCTTCACGAATCCTCGAGTATGTGTCGTAGACCATATTTTCCATGTTTCTTCCGAAGTCTGAAACACTCACATGTGCAAGTCGTCGGGACAACAGTTCCAATACAAAGTCAAGCATGGACTCCAAACGAGAAATGCCAATTTCGTCTGTTTGGAGTTGTTTTAACGAGTCCACAACCACTTTAACCAGCTTCAAGAAATTCGTAACAAACATGGCAAACAACTTCTCGGTATTCTTCAGGCGATCGTCTTTCGTCGATAGCAGGTCACATGCAGTAAACACGTCCAGTGAGAAACCAAAAAAAGTCAGGCTTGATGTGATGACACGCCATACGCTATCCCAGACTACCAGTGCCGAAATGTTTAATGGGGAGACTGAATCGCTAGCCAAGTCACCAGCTACCACACACGCGTTGAGCGAGCTGCTGAATTGCGGCAAATACTCCGTAAGTGTAGTGACCTGGACTTCCCACTCGGTAAGACTTGAGGTTTTGTGTCCATTGCTTCTCGTGCCTTTAGAAAATATGGCGCTGAGTCGCCTCAGTTCCTTGCAACGCTGATCTTCCTGGGATGGTTGTTTACCATCCTGGTTCTTGCTAATCTCTGGTGCCACATCTAGGCATCTATTCGAGTTCGAAGTCGTCGTAGGAGAACAAAATGTGGGTGCTACCTTCGCAAAATCTTTCAGGAGACTCTTGTTTCGGAACGCTACGCGCTTTACAAATTCAGTTTGGGAGCTTTTTGGCACTAGAGCTTTTAGTGCTCCGCGCGTTCGCTGTAGCGTCACGAACACAATTGAGTTGGTCAATGTGGGGTGTGAGATCGGAGGCATGAACGGAGGAACAGCTGCACTGACACGATCTTCTCCTAATCGGAGGGCTTCCTTCAGAGCGATTACGACAGCAGAGTTCGCCTCATGGCGAGTCTTTGAGGTTATGAGCATTTGAAACGACGCACGTGCAGCGAATGCAGCATCTTCGACTTGAGATGTGACTGAGTTTCTCCCGACCGTTAGCAGCCCGCTTTCCATTGCACACCGATCAACAAGCGCATCAGCCCGCGGGGAAACAACATGTGTCATCACGTGTTCACATATATCTGTTGTCACAGTTCCCACAACAAATTCCACAACTCCCTTAAGCTTCGGGTGCACCTTGAAAACAGCTTCGGAGAGTTTGTCGTTCTCTTCCTGCACTGATGAGAAATTGCTTGGAAATCCTGTCATAGATAACCTTACCTCTGGAGCAGCAGCGTGTACGGCATTGTCATGCTTAGTAAAAGAAGGCATGTTCTCAACACTATGACCGTCTTCTATCACGACTTGCAATGGTCTGAGTTTACGGATTGGCGTGACCGGTTGGCCTAATCCCATTGACCCTGAACCCACTGAGAGCTTTCTGCGTGGTGACGGTAGCACACGAGTCTGGATGAATCCGCGCAAATCGTCCAGTTCGCTCACACAGTTCTCGATAAATACTTGACTGTACAGGAATGGCAAATTGTCTACCCCAGAAACATGATTGAACTCCTTGGGGGAAGCTTCACCCTCACGAGCAAGAGCTGCACAAATCTCTGCCGGTTGAAGAAGGTCTTGAGACTGATATTCATTGTCGTGCAAGAAGCAACCCTCCACACGAAGCACGTGAAAGATACGTTCAATCTGCATCGCAATGTGAAGTCCAGTCTCACCGAGAGAGTTCAAACGCGGCGAGCGATACAAGAGTTTCAGCATTACAACAACCTGTTTGAAATAAGTCGTCCCCGAAGATAATCTGTCAAGCGAAAGCATGGAGAGATAGTCGCATAACCATGGAATGCACTTGGAAATGTATGCGTGGAGAATACTGTCCTCCAGTAACTTCTTGACGTCAAGACTAGAATCACGAGCCACCTCCAGCGTATCGATACCTTCACGCTCGACGGCCTTGAACGCTGCATTCTGGGCAGAAAGCCCGCGAATTGACGACGTCACTTGCCATTGCGGGGAAAATCGAAGATAACCAAGGAATTTTGCCACTGCTTTGAGCTTCAGCACCACTTCCGTGAAGTCCTTACGAGCATCAGCAGAGAGAGATGTTATCTCGTGAATAGCGTAAAATTGTCGCTCCAGCTGATGCTTAACAAGCTCGGAGAATTCATAGCTGTCACAACTGTGCAGAAAGTGGAAAAAGAAGAGCTGGTTATCCGTGAAGTAACCTCGCATACGATCCAGAGTGACTGTGAAGTTCTTTGTTGTTTCGTCTTCGTTGGTCGCTGCTCGTGTGTCTTGACGGTTTTTACGTTGAGGATTGTTGTTTCCTTTTCCATTGGGTCTATTGTTGAAGTTGTTCGGTCCGCTCGAAACACTGCCTGTCCTTTGCATATGGGACTGTGGTGACTTGTTCGATGGTTTCTGACTAGAAAAGCGCCGATGCAGCTTGCGCAATCGGTCTGGGTTTTTCACTAAGTGCTTGTCCTCCATAATCTTTAGCACTAGGTCTTTGTCACTCTCACCAAAAGGGTTTGAACCAACCTGAACTAACTCCTGAACGAAAAATTGGCAAACCACCATCTGTTCTCGGGTGATACTTCAGTGAGCAACTCGCGAGCTGCAACTATTGCTGCCGCTGCCACGCCTGCATTTTCGATGCCGATCAGACTATGTTGTTTCTGCTGGAATTGCCGTAGCAAATTCAAAAATCCATCCCGTATTTTTTCGCGATTGGTATATAGAAGAGATTCCGCAGGTGTTCGGTAGTGTAAGCGTGAATCTGTCTCTTCATTGAATGGTAATGCAAAGTCTCGCACAGCACTTGCCTTCATTTCAATCGGTAGCTGGCAGCCGATTCGAGCACTTTCAGCGACACGAAGCTCCTCACGTCGACGAGATTCCTGATCCAGTCGTTCCAACATTTCCGCGCATATACCCTCTGCATCGCGTAAACTGTGTTTCACTAACTTAAGAAGGCCCACGCCCAGGTGCATAATCACAGGTTCGATTTCAAGAAACACAATTTCAGCAAAGTCGAGACAATGGGCACGCCAGCAAAACTCGGATGTCTCTCCACACGAAGTGCCAGGGTTATAGTTGTCGCTATCACTCCCTGTCCTCGATTTAGCATCACCATTGCATGACGTGCAATCAGCTCGATACAGTAAGCTGATGAGTACTTGTAACTCTGCACACGTATTCTTGACAAACCGCTCCTTGATCAGGAAACCGTATAGTTTAGCCGCCTGCTTATTCACTGCATAGTCCGACGACGAAGCTTCAGGTTTTGTACTCCTCTTCTGGTTAGACGTTGTATTCACTGCCGTTGTATCATGATTTTCAACTTGATTTGAATGGAGTTTCATCCTAGTTTTCTGCCTTCGAGATTCCTGCAAGTGTGTCACTTGATTCGATACAGTATTTTTCCTCACTTGAAGTGGTCGTGAGGTATCCCCACTATTGGTTGTTGCCACAACTTTAATGGCAGAGACCTCCTTCACAACTTTTGGTTTTGAGGCATCCGGCTCTGACTTAACCGATGTTTTGTGCACCAGCGGCTTTGGTCCCCATGCTGATGGTGTCATTGAGTTAGAACTAGAACTGGGTACTGGTGCACCGAAACGTTTCTCCAATAAAGTCCTTTTAGCCAAACCCTGGGATCTCGTGCTCTTGGCGACTCCCAAAGGTGGAAATGTCATGGCAGTCGGCACTGGTCGAGTCACCACCGTCGAGTCCTTGGATGTCAGCAATGTTGTAGTGATCCTACGTTTAGTAACTTTGCTAGTTACATTGGCTTGGAGTTGTGGGAACTCGTCGTCAAACTTGTCAAATGTAGCCATGTTCTTGTCACATGTAGCCATGTTGGAATCAGATGTAGCCATGTCTGGTTCTTGGGCTGTAGAAGCCACTACATCGCCGGAAACTCGGGCATTAGCGTGCGTCTGTACTTGTCGATGTAGAAAGGCTATGAAAACGTGCACAAAGTCGTCCACACGCACATATTGCGTCTTGTTCTCGAGTTGGAGCTGTATTGACGTCTTTTGGGCGCTATAGGGCGTCTCTGAGCGCGACAACAGCGTGAAATCATTGGTACAATAGAACTCCCGAATACTATCTTGGGTGCCACGTAGTTCCGCGTCCGAGAAGCTGCGTACGGCCTCCCAAACAAGCTCAGCAGCAGTGTCTGCCATTTCCCGCGTCTTTTGACTTGAATTTTGGCGGGGCGATGTGATTGGCTGAAACAGCTGTACTTCAGAATGGGTACAGAAGCCGTTCAACCCTTAATTAAGAGTGAAACTTCTGGTTGTCAGATCAGTTAACAATTACACTAGAAAAGCAGCGATGTACACGATGCCTCCAATGAAATTGATAGAGTTCGATCCTAACGTATCGAAGAGAAGCTGAAGTCGATCGCTATGATGTTAAATGCAGAAGAATATACAGAAGTATCAGAGGTGGCTATCACATGCGGAAATGTCGTAGAAATGCTAGAAAACATGAGATCCCCAGAATCGACGTACTTCAAGGTAATGGAACATATTTGGTGGAAACGCCGGTAGTGGTCAGCGAGGTAAATGATTCTCTCTGAGTATATTGAATGTATGATCTACAAAGCTAACACGTCTTCACTTCTCTATGCTCACGTTATATACATCGACGTCGATTTCAGCACGTGGAGCCTCTTTCCTGATCGCTGCAAGAAGCGCACACCTCTTGTTGATGTGGTTCCTTCCGAAGCAACAAGACTAGCTACTTCTCCATATTGCTGGACTCGCAGAGAAGGTTCTAAGGAATTTGACGAACGTCCGATTCCACCTGAGATTTGGGATAGAGCTGATATCATAGGTATTAACGCTGTTAGATTCAGCTTTTGTGTCTATTTACGACTCGATCATCTGTTCAGATAAGGTGCTTCGTTTTGTGGTCTAGGTTTGATTGTTAAAACTCTTTGCTCGTCGTTCACTGGAGCCTCAGTAGTATTGAGCTGTATGCACTGATCTATTACAGTCCAATGAAGACATCATACAAGTAGATCAAAACTGGATCAAGCAGAAGTCAGGAAAGATCGCCAACTAGACAAAATGTGAAATTCCTTGAGCAAGTAAAACTTGTACCAGGACTCTTTAGTTAAGACAACATAAATAGAGCGACCTCTTGTTTTTGGACAAGAAGTTCATGATGGGAACTGCCCTTGTCGTGTCACACATGATATCCCTTTTTTACGGTCAAATTCTGCGTAGGTCAACTCGTGCGCAACTCGCTTTTTGGGTCAACTGCGCAAGTTGACCACGTTTTGACCCATCACGTGACTACATTTTTTCATATGTGATATTACTTCTAAACTTTATATTATTACAAAACGATAAATTATGTATTTTTGAAGGTGAATGTGCAAATATCATTCATGTAAAATCGTAAGACTGCCATAGGATAGTATTTTCGAGAGTATCGTAAGAAAATTTCGCTACGATTTCAATCATACCTGTATTTTGGGTAGGATACACTATTTGATTTTCATCATCAACGATTGTATTCTAAGTCGTAAGGTTAAGGTCTTACGTCCTGTAGACTTCGCTCATTGATTATTATTGAGATATCCATCCTTTGCCACACCATGCCTCAGACACGACGGCGTATTCTATCTGTACTGAGCTCTAAGTATGTCTCGACCACTCCATGCCTCAAACGCAGCAGCGCCTTCTATCTCTACTGCACTCGCTGGACCATCTATCCGGAGCTCATCTGGAGTGTCCACACAGCTAAACGCTGCGGAAGTTCGCGCTCAATGTATATCTTCAGGGACTATATCTCGCTATAAAAGCTATCTCAATGGCATTCGCAGATGGGTCATGAGCAACAAAAGTTTTCACAACCCACATCGTTTCTTTGATGCTACTGGTCAACTGGATCCCAAGCATTTTACTCCGAAAGAATTTGAGGAGTTTTTGATATCAAAACAGAGTGAGTTAAAGACGACAACACTGGGTGGATATCGAACAATTCATTGAACAAACAATTTGTACTCGGTATGCAAAACTTTTTCCAATTCTCTCTTGAATACAGTATACATCGATCCCTGCAGTCACGCTTGATCATTCGCCGTACATCAGGGATCCCTCTGAACACGATATCACACCGGCGAATTAGGGTAAGACCATCGATGCACCCTTCATGCATGGCCAAAGCCACTTCTTCTTCGGTGATTTTTAAGTTGAGCGCTTTCCGACCAAACGCTTACTTGAAGTAAAAAAGGCATCCCACAATTCTAGAATCTGGAAACTGGCCCTTGACAGCTTTGATCATCGCAAACTCAAAATTACAGACAATATGAGCTGGGACTTGCCGCTTCTTAGATGCAACACAAATGTAATGAAATATGTGTTCGTAATTCTGAGAAGTTTTCCGGTAGTCAACACGTACCAGACTGGAAGATATTAATCAGAAATCGGGTCGTACATCATCACAATAACCAACTGATAGAACTGAGTTGGTACACATCTGAATGTTGCATCAACGAAAATGGAGCAGTATCGCTGCTTCAAGCGATCCATTAGCAATGAATGGGACCAACCAATTACTCGATGCAATACCTCGTCTTCGTAATAAGTGAAGTGGAACTGGAAAAACTTCAGACCCGGGCTGTGCTTGACATCACACGTTGGCACTATTTCAATTCGACCAAAACTTTCCCTTCCAAAATGGTTTCTCCTTGTCCGATACAAACCACCCATAATTTGTTTCTTGGTCACTCCTTGCAGAACGATGCTGTAGAATCGCTCTCGGATAATTTGCCACACTTCTTTTGGCGCAAGAGCAACATCGCGAATACCAATTTCATTTGTCGCCAGTAGCATTTGCTGTTTCCAATTCACGAAAGTTGGTGGAGGGCCATTTGGAACTTGACGCATTTCTGGAACACAATCAGATTTGTAGTTCCCTCGCACAACGGCATCCATTCTGGAAATATATAGCCTAGCTAAGCACTGGGTGTGGCGGTACGAACTGCAGTGGTAGTTCCGAGTGGCACCACCCCCATGGTATAACGAGTATAGGTATCCCTGGTAATGAACCGATTGAGAGCCTGAAACAGGTTCGACACTGTCTGGCAGTATAAATCCACCGCTTGTTATTTCATCATCAACTTGACGACCTTAACTCTCTTGACTGCTCAACTGCGAACCATCATTCGATTCATGGCTCGAAAACCTCTCGGTGATATCAGGGAGATTGAACCCGTCATCATCTACAGCTTGATGACCATCACTCGAGTCGGAGTTTGACGATTGGCATGGTATAATTTCGGTGTGACCAGACGATATGTCACTCATGGCAGAGCCATAGTCACCACTAATATCGGGGTGGAATGAGTCGGAAGAGTTAGCGTTGACGACGTGGTGGTGATCCATGTTGCCGGACAGGAAGAAGGGGTTTGACTTGGTAGTTGGAGGAGTTGCTTTAGAATTGGTAGAATTGAAAGTGAACTTCAGGGAACTACTTGGTGCTGCACCATCACTTTCAGAAGGTAATAGATGGGATGTGTAGAGCACCTTGTCATCTCACCTTACTGTTATATTTAGACTAGTGTAAGTTTTTCATGGGAAACTACATATTCATTATTATAATCTATTTTAACCAACCTGCGATGCCACTAAAATATGGTTTTTATTTTTTCTGTAACAACGCATTCTCACTGTCTAATATTCCTGGTCTAACAATAACACCTGTCGACCGTGATAATTTTTGACCATTAGTTGATCAATAAAAAAGTTGCGCACGAGTTGACCTGCGCACAGTTTGACCCCAAAAAATCACTCCACCTGATTTGAGAAAAATAGGAAGAGTCGAACCCCAAAAAAGGTTAAAAAATACAGTGAGCAAGGGAGTGCCGAATTTATAAGCAGAAAAACACTCGGAAAGTATGCAGAAAACAACGAAGGGGGTTCGATATTGGTTGCCTATACTTCGTATTTATACGAGATATTCCCATTCCACCTTTCCTACGAAGATGCCGAAGCTGAGTGAGCGTCAGCAATTCCTGCGTGAGGTAGTGAATGTACTGGTCGTTGCCACACTTGAGGAAGAAGACAGCCAGGACATCGAGAACGAGAATCAGCTTCTGCTTTCCGAAGTAGAAGATTTTATAAAGGTTTTGGGTGTTGAAACGGAGTCGTACAGTCGTATACAGATGAGCGCCGGGCACGTACCGACATCTCCAGACGGGAGACGAACAGTATATCTCATGCAGTGGCTAGGACCTAAGAACCACGAATTCACTTTCCCTTTTGCGTTCATCTGCGCATCAAGATCTCGGAAGAGACCGTTGTGGTCTGACGCGTGCTGGAGGAGACGAACGTCTTTAATTATTGGGTGTTCCAGATACTGTTGGTCATTTTAGTCTCCAGATAATATACAAAGGAATATACTGCAAAGGCGTTTTATCGCGTGCCATTTAGCGTTTTGGGAGGGGTCACCATGGGTAAGACCTTCAATTCATTATTCAGCAATTGCTATACTACGTAATATGTCCCAAGGTTTGTTCTCAGCGCGAGTTGCCTTTACCGTTCGCTTAAAGCGTCGCACGTATGTTCTTCATCGATGCAGCATATTACTAAAGGTGCTTGCATGAAAAGCGGGAGGGAACGAGGGAACAGCTTATCTTTTCAGACTGCTTATTTTCAATATCAGCCACCTCCGGAGGTGGCTTGTTTTGAAATTGAGCAGAAAATCTTTGGAGAAATAAACATAAGTCAGCGAGAAAGTTGAGCACGTTATTGCGTGGTTCGACTTCCCCTATTATGATAAATACAGGCTAGAATCTTCCCTTTTCCTAGTATTAACTCCTTGAACGCACCCATCTCGCAAAACCCTACCTAAGTTAACTTGTATATTTCGAAGAGGGTGGCTATAGAAAACTTAGCACTATATATCCTGTCTATGCGCAGAAACCCTACATCTAGAATTGTGAAGAGATATAACCTTGCCATCACGCATTAGTAGAGCACCACCGCTACGGTGGTCGTTAATGGTTGGTTGGTACTGGTTACACAATTATATGTCCATCCTTTGTTTTCGCTTTAGCTACCACTACACATTATCTACATCTTAGTTTAAACGTTATTTTGTCCCTGATCATGCAGATCTTCCAACCCAATCTTTAACAATTACAGCTTGTATCAATGATTGAGTGTAATTCGTTTCGCTCGCGGCTACGCGCTCGCTGCTCTACCATACACCCCGCAGAAGTGGCCGCCATCGTTTCGCTCGCTCCACTACTTGTGAGGTTCAGTATCATGATTATTATAAATATCGTGTTCAACTACGGTTAGTATCACTTTGGCTATTCCACTCAACGTGTCTGTATCCAAATCGTGTATTGTTGACCTCTCTCGAGGGTTGTTCTTAGTACTCGCTACACTACTATATATACTACCCACCCGTTGTTTCATTTTTAAATCCGATCGTATCAATGATTCGGTGGAATTCGTTCCGCTCACGGCTACGCGCTCGCCGCCCTATTATTCATTCCGCAGAAGTAGTCACCCTCGCTTCACTCGCTCCACCATATAAGAGGTTGGATGCCATGTTTAATTTAAACGTTATGCCGACCTACAGGTAATTATCAATTTGGCTCTTTCATCCAATGTATCTGACTCCATATCGTGTATTGTCGACCTCCGTCTAGAGTTGTTCTTCATACTCGCTACACTACTGTACACACTGCACACCCTTTGCTTCAGCTTCAAATATCGCTGGTCGGCTAGCTCCTCGAGCTCCACTACAGATTAGTCCGAGTGATAGATAAACACTATATTGTCAGCAGACCGCGTAAACTTTCATGTCAAAGCAATCAACGCTGACACCAGATGTTCAAATCCACCAAAATTGGCGTCAGATGTAAATGGTAGCTTGGAATTCGTATACAGCACAGAAGTAGCAATCGTCGTGTCGCTCCAGTACTGGTAATTTCAATCTAAGTGGGGGAGGATGTAACGGGGTTACGTGAGGGGTACCTCAGAAAGGGTGCCGCCTCTAGAAGTAGATATACTTCTGAGAGTATTCGTTTTGTGAATACTCAGTCTGAGTGGTGTGGACCACACCACTGCCACGTAGGTCAGGTGGCTGAGGGCCAACCAATAGTATTTGACCTACTTTTACATGCATATATAGGAACAAATTTGTAACGGGGTTACATGAAAGGGGTACCCCAGAAAGGGTACCGCCTTTAGAAGTTGATATACTTCTGTGAGTATTTGTTTTAATACTCTGATGGAGTTGTGTGAGCCACACTGTGGTGTGGACCACACTACTGCCACGTAGGTTCGGTGGCTGAGGGCCAACCAATAGTTTTAAACCTACCTTTTATATGCATAATTAGCTTAAAGTATAGTTAATTAGGAGTTTGTATTACAGGCCAAATGAACCTAATTAACTATAAATAAATCAGTCTAAAATCTACTCTAAACTGGCTATTAAGTCCCCCCAGACCAGGGACTAGTGAACTGCCGTTCACTTAGAGTTTGTATACTCTTAATAGCACGCTTCCTCAAGCAAGGTGCTCGTGTGACCCCGTCACACTTGGTAGCACTTGTAGTCAATCCACGCCTACGCGGGTAGATTGACTATCTGAATCCTCTGTGGCTCCTACAAGGTAAGCCAGGATGGATAGAGGGGAGTTCCCTCATTTGACCGACTCTCAGTTTGAGTCGGTCCGGAAGATGGTGGGCATCTTTGGAGGAGATGCCCTCCGAAGCTTGGCGGCTGCTACGCCGGCCGAGCAGGTCGAACGCATCGAGGCGTTCGACACGTACGAGAGAGGGCTAATCGCCCACGTACAGGGGCTGCAGACCCCCGCGGCTGAGATGAAGCCAGCCCAACCTAAGCCGTTGAGGCTTAAGGTTAATCCTTATGAGGGAAAGGAGGGGGAGAACCTCCACTTCTGGGTTCGAGAGGTTGAGCTCGCGATGGACGCGGCTCTAATCTCGACCGAGCGACTTCGGGTCGCTTTCGCCCTGTCCAACCTAGGAGGTCGGGCGAAGACCTGGGCGTACACGCGTGAAGCGACAACGCCGGGTTGTTTCACAACCTGGGCTCAGCTGTGTCAACAGCTTAGAGCCGCCTTCCTTCCGGCGAACTACGAGTATCGCCAGCGCTCGCGCTTCCTTGCCTGTAAACAAGGGAAGCGTGAGCTGCACGAGTACATCCAAGAGATGCGAGTGCTCGCTGCATCTCTGGTGGGGAACCCCCTACCTGAACACATCAAGGTGACAGTGTTCATGGATGGCCTGAAGGTGGGCCCATCCCGCACACAGTTGTTCCGCGTGCATGCGAACACTATGGAGGAGGCGATACAGATCGCCCTCCAAGAGGAGTACAGCCATCGACAGGCTCGTACTCCTACGTCGGTGTGGCAAGGCCACAATGCGTCATCAGGCGCAGTGCAAGGAGCTCCAGCAGCTGGAGCTAGCACCGGACCGGTACCCATGGAACTGGGTACGGCCGTACAGAGCTCCATCCGTTGCTACGGATGTGGGAAGCTCGGGCACATACAACGTGCCTGCCCTGCGGGAGGGCAAAGGAAGTTTCCTTCCAAACCTAGGAGCTCGAGGGGCCCGTGGCAGAAGCCGCGACCCAAGAGCCAGGGGAACTGGGGTCACCAGTAGGGGCGGGGCGCCCTACTGGGGAAGATCTAAGTCCCCATGGTAGGAGTGCCGACGGCGCACGCCATGGAGGCTTAGCCCCTGAGAGCCTGGGTGCTCTCGAGACGAGGAAGAGCAGCGGCGGACTGCTCGTGGTACACGCGAGTGTACGGGGATACGGAGATCCCTTCAGAGTCCTGATTGACTCTGGGGCGTCGACGAACTTTGCTCGACGCCAGACGGTCGCGCGGAATGGCGACAAGTATGCCGATGCTTTGAGAGAAAGCAAAGGCAGGGGCCAGGTCTCGGTGAGACTGGCCGATGGTACAGTGGTTAACGTACCTGGGGTCCGTATGGACCTGGCTGTAAAGTTTGAAGACTTTGACAGCACGGAGTCGTTTCTTGTCCTAGACATGGACAAGTACGACTTGATCCTGGGCATGCCGTGGCTCGAAAAGCACGAGCCCTGGATCGATTGGCGCGGCAAAGCCATTGGGGCTAGCCGGCCTGCAGTCTCCGACAGAGCTTTGGTGAGTAATGTTCCCACCTCTGTCCGGGACTGGGGCGCCAGAGATGGTCGCCAAGGCGCGTATGCGCCCGAAGAAGTACTGGGAGTCACTGACTCCAGTGAAGATGTTGCGATGAGCCTCGCAACCGGTCGTGAGACCAAGGCTCATTGCCAAGCGTGTGGGATTGCCGCGACGGCAAGTCCCAACGCTGAGAGTCGTCGCGCCGTATGGGCTTCGACTGTGGCAGTGCCGGACGGCACTGACCAGGCGGGTAACATAGGTCCGCAAGCAGCAGAGACTGCTGAGGAGAGCGCTAAGGGCGTCTCCTGTGTGGGTAACATAGGTCCACAAGTGGGTAACATAGGTCCACAGGCGGGTAACGTAGTTCCGCAAGCGGGTAACATAGGTCCGCAAGCAGCTGAGGCTGCTGGGGAGGACGCCGAGAGCGCCTCCGGTGTGGGTAACATAGTTCCACACAAGGTCGAGGAGACCGAGAAGATTGAGAGCGCAGCGTGCGTCTCTAGCGTGGGTAACAGAGTTCCACGCGGGGTCAAGAAGACCAGTACGAGTGCGGAGGTGTCGGTGAACACCTCCCGTGTGGATAACCAAGTACCACACTCGGAGTCTGAGACTCCACCGGCACGGCCGGTCGAAGAACAATGCCATGTCTTCGACGGCGTGTCCGGTCGTCAAGTGAAGGCAGGTGCCGTCCATCTGGAGGCACTGCCAGAGGTGTCAGCACTGCTGAACCTCGAGGAATTGTCCATGAAGGACTTCCTGGCCGAGTTGAAGGCCGGAGAGATTGCGGAGATGGTGCTCCTGAAGCCGGAGACCTCTCCTGAAGATTTGAACTCTTCCTCCGTAATGGACGAGGACGTCCTGGAGGGGTTCACGAAGCAGCGCGCAACGCGCTTGGGTTCTGAGATTCTCAAGAACCCGGAGGATCCAGTGTATCCTCTTGTGAAGGAATACTCGGATGTGGTGTCGAAGCACCCACCATCCCAACTCCCGCCGGATCGGGGAGTTCGGCACGAGATTGATCTCGTGCCTGGCACAAAATATTGTGTCACGAGGCAGTGGCCTCTACCTCGCGAGCAGTGCGAGGTCATAGATGCCTTCTTCGCCGAGAAGGCGAAGTCGGGCATGGTGCGGGAGTCGAAGTCCCCGCACTCGACGCCGACCTTCTGCGTTCGGAAACCGAACGGGAAGTGGCGTCTGGTTCACGCTTACAACAAGCTGAACAATGCGACGGTACCGGCACAGACGCCGATCCCTCGCAAGGATGTGTTGTTGAACAACATGTCGGGCTGTACGCTGTACAGTGCCCTGGATCTGGTAGACGGATACTACCAGATCCTGATGCGGGAGAGTGACATTCCTCTCACCGCAGTGAGCACCCCGAGTGGGATGCTCTGGGAGTGGCTAGTGATGCCACAGGGGCTATCGAATGCCCCAGCGACGTTCAATCGCTTGGTCACACAACTGTTTAGACCATTGCGTACGTTCGCTCAGACGTACTTTGACGATATATTCGTCCATAGCCGTGCCGAAGGTGGCCAGACGGCTATTGAGGTGCATTTGAAGCACCTCCGTCGAGTGTTTGAGGTCATGAGAGCTAACAAGCTCTATGCCAACATCGACAAGTGCGTCTTTGCAGCTGAGGAGATAAAGGTCCTCGGCTGCTTTGTCAGCAGGGTCGGCGTACGCGCCGATCCAGGGAAGGTCAAGGCCATAGCGGCTTGGCCGACCCCGAGGTCACAGAAGGACCTCCGGAAGTGGGTGGGCTTAGCCAACTATCTTCATAAGTACAGCGCAGGGTACGCTGAACTTGCTCGACCCTTGTCGGATCTCTTAAAGAAAGATGCCGACTGGGTCTGGGAGCGACAGCACCAAGATGCTTTTGATAGCATCAAGGCGAGCTTACAGCAAGCGCCAGTCCTGGCCTTGCCGGACGAGAACAAGTCATTTAGCGTCGTCTGTGACGCTTCTGACTATGCAATAGGCTGTGCGCTATTGCAGAAGGACGATGAAGGACACGAACGTGTCATCTCCTTCCAGTCCAGGCAGCTGAAGGCTGCCGAACGGAATTATCCCGTTCATGACAAGGAGCTACTTGCAATGAAGTACGCTCTTGTCAAATTTAGAGTTCATCTCTTGGGCACGAGGCCCTTTGTGATCTATACGGATCACGCGTCCTTGCGGACTGCCACCAACTCGCCGCATCTGTCGCAGCGGATGGCGAGGTGGCTGTCATTCTTCGCGGAATACAACTTCCGCGTTGAATACAAGCCGGGCAAGCTGAATGTGCTTGCCGATGCATTGTCGCGTCGACCTGACTATGAGCTAGCTCATGTCAGTCGGGTCACGACAGATCTATACGATCGGATACGCTTGGCGTATCAGGAGGACGAGAACTACACACCACTGGTGCAGTTCTTGTCCGATGGCAAGGACGCCAAAGTCGACAGGCTTTCGCCTCGACAGCGGGCGCAGCTCCATCGTTATGAGCTGGCCGAGGGGTTACTCCATTACAGAGTAGACCCCAGAGATCCTCCTCGGGTTGTCGTTCCAAACGACGAGGATCTGAAGTATGACATACTTCTGGAGGCGCATGATGCGCCGATAAGTGGCCATCTTGGCCGGGAGAAGACCTACCAAATGGTCTCTCAGACATTTTGGTGGCCCCGCATGTATAAGTGGGTGGCACACTATGTCAGGACATGTGAAACATGTCAGAGGGTGAAGCCTTCGGGCCACGCCTCGGCTCCACTGCAGAGCCTACCAGTACCAGCGGACTGCTGGAAGTCGATGAGTCTCGACTTCGTCTTCGGCCTACCGGCCGATGACAGGGGCAACACCGGCATATTGGTGTTTGTCTGCCGTTTGAGCAAGATGGTGCATCTTGCTCCGGTACGTGACAAGGTCACCGGGAAACAGGCTGCACAGCTGTTCCTAGATAGCGTGTTTCGCTATCATGGTCTACCAGAGACCATAGTCTCGGACAGAGACCCGCGTTTCACGGGTGCGTTCTGGGACACCCTGTTCCAATTGTTGGGAACTAAGTTGACGATGTCAACTGCGGACCATCCGCAGACGGATGGTCAGACGGAGCGCGTCAACCGCGTGCTCGAAGATACTCTGCGCAGTATCTGTGCGGAAGCACCTCGGTCCTGGTCGGACCAGCTTCCTATGGTTGAGTTTGCACTCAACAATGCGGTACACGCATCAACGGGGTTTACCCCGTTCTACTTGAATGGGTTACGACACCCCAGGTGCCGCTAACCTTGCGGGGAGGCACTGTGGCCTCCATCGTAAGTGGGGGAGAGGCTCGGAAAGCCTTTTCCTCCCAGGTCTCAGAAATAGAGTCCGAGTCTTAAAAAGACAGTTGTCGTCGTTTATCGACAACAGGCTGACGTTAATCAGCCGGGTTAGAGACGCAATGGCGTAGCCCAAGACAAACAAAAGGAGTACTCAGACAGAAAAGGAAGAGGAAACTTAAGTGTTTTTAAGGAAGGTGAATTAGTCCTATTAGACACTAAAACCTACCACTAAAGGTGGTTAGCTCTGTAGAGAGCAACAAGTTGAAGCACCGCTTCATCGGACCCTTTGCGGTCCTGGCCAGACATGGCGCGGCGTATACCATTGACCTCCCAAAGTCAATGGCGACGCACCCGACGTTCTACGTGGGGCGTCTTAAGCGGTATCACGATCCGCTGGGCCTTCCTTCTCGGACGGAGGAAGACCAAGGTGAGAACTCACCTCCTCGAAACGAGGCTGAGCTCTCTGGACAACCGGAGTTGCCGGTGTCGAAGCTTGCGAGTAAAACGCAGGCTGGTACCCACGCGAGTCATACGAAGGGTATGACGGTACCGAATGGGAAGAGCTTGGGTAAGAGCTGTACCCATAAGTCGAGGGGTACGAATACCCCTGCGGCTCATAAGAGGGCATCCGACCATGCACCTCATGGCTTAGAACGTCTAAGCCTCGACGGAGCTCCTTCACGGCAGCAGCCGGAGCTCGGCGGTCAACGCGCCCATGGAGCTCATGAGTCTCACGACCAAGAGCGTCCAAGTCCTGACGAAGGACCTCAAGGGCCCAGCTTGCCAGCCTGAGAGGCAGCCTGACCACCAGGTCCAAGCCCAAGGGCTATCTCGATCGCATAGACGCGATCTCGAAGCTGACGGACCTCGTCGCTTAATAGGGACCCCACAGAGTCCCGACCCGAAGTTGAGGGTCCAGAAGGATAAGGCTGAGAAGGAGCCTCGTACTCATACGCGTGCGAGAGCTCCTCCTGCCCTCCTTGACCGGAACGGCGAGCTCCACTACCATGTGGAGCGGGTCGTCCAGGAGCGGCGGCGCTCTGGGAAGCGCCAGCTGCTTGTGAAGTGGCGGGGTTACCCCTCGTCACAGAACTCGTGGGAGCCGGAAGACCGGCTCCGGGTGACTGCCCGAAGGCTGTTGAGATTTGGATCAACAGCCGGGGCGTAAGTAG
The DNA here is from genome assembly GCA_008079305.1 of Phytophthora palmivora. Classification (NCBI taxonomy): domain Eukaryota; phylum Oomycota; class Peronosporomycetes; order Peronosporales; family Peronosporaceae; genus Phytophthora; species Phytophthora palmivora. The sequence continues at coordinate 1,864 of VOQZ01001657.1, read as the reverse complement.
TCCGCGGCTTTTTAGCCGCCTTACGGTGTACGGTCCTGGGTTGACGGACGACGCGTCTTGAGCCTGGACTTAGACTGCTCTAATTGACTGGAGTGCCGCTAAGACTTATGCTCCAAGTAAGGGTGTGCGACTAGTGCCCTACGAACTAAGTGGGCAAACTCGATACGAAGATCTCGCTGGTCCAAGACATAGGACAGCAGGCGATCTTCCCGGAGTTCTTTCAACTCCTGAACTGTGAAGTTCTTTAGAGAAACCCATCTCCAGAACAGGTCTTCTGCCTGGGTCTGGGTTACGGTGTTCTCGGGCTGTACCCAAGGGTACCCCCACACGGGGAAGAGCCCACCACGGTTCCGGTTTCTTCCGGAGACTCGTAAATTCCTTAAGAGGAATTCGGTGTGGTGCAAGCAGCACACACTAGCGGCCTCGATGTCATTGACAAAGAGTGGTTCGTCCTGAACCAAGGCACGCTCATAGGCGCCACGCGAAGTGCGCCCATGGTTAAGACCACGAGGGGCCTTGAGGTGCTCCCAGAAACATGGGAGACCCAGACCCCGCATCCGGTGGGTAGTATCCGCGAGGATACACCGGCGTGGCGGGCACAGGAGTGCCTTGCAGCTGAGCAGCTTGATAGCGCTCTTGCTGCTCGTCGAGATCATTGGAGATCTCTCGGGGCGGAGACAGCCCCCTCCTCTTCCTCTCCGAAGAGGAGTCGAACAGGGATTTGAATCCTTAGCGACTGAAGGCTCTGACGTAGGAGAGCCAGGGGCTGCGCGCTTCTTAGCAGCAGCAGCACCTCACCAGCCCGCTTTGGAGAAGCTGCTTTTGCAGCTTGGGCTCGAGCCTTACCTTCGGCTAAGGTAAGGTTCTTGGCAGGCGAGCTCGACGAAGCTGCCTTTGCCTCAGATGACTTAGTATCATCAACAGAGCGTCTGTGAAGGAGCGTCCTGTGCAGGAGCGTCCTGCGAAGGAGCATCCTGAGAAGAAGAGGGATCCTTGGTGGATCCAGGAGAGTCCCCGTCCGACTCTGATCCTGTGATCATAGAATGTTGAATTCCGGGGACTCCGACCCAGGACTGTGGTCCCGATAGGCGAACCGAGGGTTCGGCCTATCGTCGGGTGATAGGGAGCGCGAGCGACTGCGTCGCGGACTCCCTCCTTGCTTGGCGCAGCAGCGGTGCGCTTGCTGGCTGCCTCGGAAGCCGCCTTGCGGACTTCCTGCGCGGAGCGGCCTTGTCTTTCGACTTGGCCTTAGCAGTCTTCGACCTCGCGGTCTTAGACTTGGAAAGGCGCCGAAGCGCCGCGGGTGCTTGCCTTCTTAGGCATCTTGAAGGAGGTTGACGTGGAAACCTCCGGGTGTCTTGACGCGCGCGAAAAGGCTGAATGAAAGCCTTCAAGCCACAACGGTGGCTCGTCGATGGGTATCGACAAAGGACAGGAAAGAGAGCGGAGCTCTCTTCCTAGCTCCTCATTGGTTGAGGTGTTTCTAACCTAAGTGGGGGAGGGATGTAACGGGGTTACATGAAAGGGGTACCCAGAAGGGTACCGCCTTTAGAAGTTGATATACTTCTGTGGAGTATTTGTTTAATACTCTGATGGAGTTGGTGTGAGCCACACTGTGGTGTGGACCACACTACTGCCACGTAGGTTCGGTGGCTGAGGGGCCAACCAATAGTTTTAAACCTACCTTTTATATGCATAATTAGCTAAAGTAAGTTAATTAGGATTTGTATTACAGGCCAAATGAACCTAATTAACTATAAATAAATCAGTCTAAAATCTACTCTAAACTGGCTATTAAGTCCCCCCAACAGGGACTAGTGAACTGCCGTTCACTTAGAGTTTGTATACTCTTATAGCACGCTTC